>JAOTAY010020067.1:0-13564 GCA_025629805.1 Erythroxylum baracoense
GTTACAGGTCGACTTGATCTCTCTTCTTTCTTCTTTTCACTCAAGCTATTTTTTTACAGTATCGTAAGTAAAGAATTAAGAGTTGAAGGTTCATAGTTGTAAGGTTGTGTCTTGTGTATATTGAATTTTTTTGTTTATGACTATAAGTGATATTTATAGTTTAAATCTCCAACGGTTTTCTTGAAAACTGCTTGTAGAACCTTCAGAGATCAGTTGTTAGTTGAGTCTTGTAACTAACTCCAAATAACTAACTAATTAAAGTTGTAAGTTGTTCTTCAATTATAACGTCTTGATTTGTTTTGTATAATTCATCTTATGTCTTTGCTTCGTCTAATGTATTTGCTTCGTCTGATTACTTCGCTTCGTCTTATGACTTCGCTTCGATATCATCTTGACTTGATGATTTGTGCCTCTTACATTTATCTGCACATTTAACAAACTCATCAAAACAGTTCACACAGTCTTCTATTATTATTATTATTATTATTTGACTTTCATCAAAATCAATAGGAGTGAAGTCTCCTTGATTTAATAAGAAGTTATACACCTCCTTAGAAGATTAATGAAATATTACAGTGAAAGACAACAAGACCTATACATGATTTTCATTGACTTAGAAAAGACCTATAATATGGTACCTAGAAAAATCATGTGGAGGTGTTTAGAAGTTAAGGAAGTTCATATGACCTATATATGAGTTATTAGGGATATGTATGAAGGCTCCCTGTTAAGCGTCTTCTTGTTTGTAGTAGTGATAGATAAGCTTAACAAGAATATCAAAGGGGATGTGTCTTGGTGTATGTTGTTTACTGATAACATTATTTTAGTGGATGAGACAAAAGAGTATCAGTGTCAAGTTACAACTTTATAGGGATACACTAGAGTCAAAAGACTAAGACTAAGTACTTAGAGTGTAATTTTTCAAGCCATAAGGTGACATCCGATGTGGAGATAAAGATTGGTTAAGAAGTTATACCACAAAAGACTGTTTTAAGTACTTGAGATCCTTATCTGAAGCATTGGAGAGATCGACAAATAATTCACTGTATCAAATCAAGATGGCTTAAATGGAGGAGTGCATCGGAATTTTTATATGACAAGAAGGTACCACTCAAGCTAAAAAGTAAATTCTACCGTTTATCAATTAGGCCGACCATGCTTTATGAGACGAAATGTTGGTCCATAAAATATGTGCATAGGTAGAAGTTAATGGTGATAGAGATGGGGATGCTTCGTTGGATGTATAACCTTACTCAAAGAGATAAGGTTAAGAATATAGTGGTAAAAGACAATTTAAGGGTGACTAAATTGACAAAAAATTAAAGGATACAAGGCTTAGCTGGTTCAGACATGTTAAAAAGAGACATCCTAATGCCCAAAGAGAAAATGTGAGAAGATTGTAGAGGAAAAGAGAAAGACCTAAGAATAATTGGAAGAAGGTAATCAGAAATGATATGGCTCTTTTAGAGCTTACCAAAGACTTCACTCTCAATAGAAAACTTCGGCAAACTAGGATACGGATAAAAGATCTCATATAGAAAGGTCCTTATCTTTCTCATAGATATGTTAAACCTCTCTTTAGAGTCTTGTGTCTTGTATTTAGCCTAAATATTTTATCTGTAGTACTTTTCCGTAGTTATTTAACCTAAACGTTTCCTTACTTAGCCTAAATATTTTTTCCAAGTGCTTATTTGTTTTATTTATTTATTTATCTTCTTTCTTATTTGTTTATCTTTTTACTTATTTTATTGTATTCTTTACCTTTTTATTTTTATTGTATTAATTATTTTTGTATTTTGTATTTTATTTTTATTTTTACATTTTTTATTATTATCCTTTCTGTATATTTTTATTATTTATTTGGATTTATATTTATATTATTTTTTTCTATTATTCTTATTTTATTTTATTTTATTTTTATTTCTTTATCTTTTTATTTTGATCTAGAATTTCTTTATTCTTATTCTTATTTTATTGTTATTTTTATGCAGTTATTTGATTTCTTTAATTTTTATTTTATACAAATGGTTCTCAAAACTTCTATTAAATTAATATACAGACCCAATAAATCACAATGTATAAGCTTAAGTGCATCAAAAGCTTTATGATCATTTGACATAAATATATCTCTAGACTATTTGGCTCGTTGAAACATGTCACAAGCTTTATTCATAATCTCACTATTTTTATTGAAAACAACCTTGGGAACTAACTTGGTGATTTTTGTAGAAGGGTGCCCCAGGTGCCTGTGTCAAAGATCAAATGAGACCAAGGGTGGGCCACAGGCCGAGAGCAAACTCTATGGATCTTTAATGCCTTCACCTGTGCTAACCTTAAAAATAATAAAGCCCATCCCTTTGTCCACTCATACCAATTAACATCCTTGAAGTGTAGTTCTGTATAAAACACAAGTTGTTAGTGAATTGGATAGTACAATTGGAATCGTTTCCTTTTTGTAGGTGATCTTTAAAACTGAGAGTGCATGTCTTTGACTTTGGAAGTATAAAATTTTTCCCTTATTTCATTGTATTGTCAGCCTGATATCGTAATCGAAAGTGAGATGGGAAAATCATATAAAGCTAATTTTCACGACCATTAAGGAAGGACTATTTTTATACTAAGACCAGCAATGCAAGTATAGAATTGGAATGGCTTGATTCCACTAATTTTTCTTAAATTTGAACCAAATGCCATTCCAACTACTGCGGAATACAACAGGAAAAGAAAACCATATCCGACAGTTGGTATACACGAGAGATCAACAATGGGAGGGAAATGCAGAAAAAAGGCGATGATGCATGAAGGGATTGAAAATAGGGGGAAATTTTGGGAATTATATGTTAACGTGACATTTAAAGAGTAACTGACTTGTCTATAATGACACGTGTATGACACTTCCTAATTTTCGTCCAAAAAAGCCTTAAATTGAGCAAACTCATGAAAGTTTAGACCTTCGTTAAGTAAGTTACAAGTTTAAGTCCTAAACTAATCAAACTAAAAAATGTTAGGCCCCAATTTAAGCTTTTGGTCAATTTTAGTTTCCCATCAATTTTTACAGATCCCTCTTCTGTGGCAATTGTTCGTTGTCTATCTATAAGTCCAATTGAATATTTGGATACTTTACACATGATAAATAAATTCTTTAAGTTCCTAGTCATATGAATCGACACCTTTGTATAAATTATTCACAAAATTTTGTTATTTTTACTAGTCATCCTCTCACCCATCCTAGTCTTATGAGTGTTTAACATATCAATTAAGGTCTACCATTGATCAACGTTAAGGCCAAAACTAGCCTTTTCATCTTTTTTAATTGACATCCCTAAGCCACCAATAGCTCCAATCATAGTTTGTGTAACATTAGCATGTATTATTCTACCTCATTTGTATTTAGCACCTACTGATGTGACAACCCTTTACCCCTTCCACCAGTTCTTCCTATGCCTCAGGGACGATCACTCCACCATGGCAAACAAATTCAATATCATGCATGTCACTTCTTTCCACCAGTTCTTCATATTGTCTTTAATGCTCACCTGTGGGATCACCTGAAAATAATAGAGCCCATCACTTCATTCACTACTCATCGAAGTACGATTCTATATAAAATAAAAGTTGTTAGTAAATTGAATAGTATAATTAGATTGAATAGTATAATTAGACTCATTTATAAACGTGACATAAAAAGAACATTCTCTAGCTTTAGATTCTCATCAAATTTTGCATATCCTTCTTTACTGGCAGTTGTATGTTGTTTGTCTAGAAGTCCAACTGAATATTTAGATACTTTACACATGACAAATAAACACTTCAAGTTCCCAGTCATATGATTTCACGCCATTATGTCAATTATACACAAAATTTTATTATTGTTACCAATCATCTTCTCACCCGTACTAGTCTTATGATTGTTTGACATATCAAGTAAAGTATGCCATTGTTCATTGTTTAAAATAAACCTAGCTTTGTACACTTCTATAAATTACGTCTCCGAGCCACTAACACCTCCTATCACAACCTGTATAGCATTAGCACATATTGTTCTACCTTGTTCAAGTCTATCACTTGCTCCATTCTACTATTGATGTGATAACCCTTTACGCCTTCCACCAATTCTTGTAAGACCTCAAGGATGATCGCCATACTAGTTAGGATAACCGATATACTGAAAACAATTTTGCGTCATAACCAACATAATCACAATAAGTACAAATTATCAATTTATCCTTCATTTCTACATCCCTTTTTTTAGGTGTTTATCTGAACCACGAGTCCAATGACCTCTCCTTATTCTTCCTTTTCGCGTGAGAAAGTTTATAAAAGTTAAATAATATCTAAAAAGGTGCTAAATATAACTTATCATTAATAACTTGCTCTTGTACACTGTTGAGGCAAGTTTTAATCTATTTAAAACTCTCAATATACTGCAAGTGCATAAGTTGTGGTTGTAGTATGTGAGGTGTCGATCTCTCGAGGAGTTGTCAAACTAACTAATTCTAGGTTATCTAAAGCCTAAAGAATTATTAAAATGAAAATAAAAACTGAACAGAAAAGTAAACACGTGAAGATGATTGACATAAAGTTAATTTGTAAGATTAACATAAAAGAAATCAAATATTAAGAACCATCAAATTCACAATGGAAAATCGCACAATAAAAATTGCCAAATTATGAGAAAAAGATTTATCCTATCATCAATGCTAACCTAATCATTTTTGTGTTAATGTGGTGTCAGTTCTAAACTATCAAATGATGAATTACTCTCTCTCAAGTTATAATCACTAATCCCTAATTAAGTCGAGTTACCGAAAATTTCATTTCTCGATTAACAATTAGCCCATAACCTAATCAGTTATTAAACCTTTTAATAAACAACTGGGTCTCATATGAGATCTCTCTCCGTGTAACTACCGATTTGATTATTTACATGGTCTATTGGGTCGTTTAACTCTCATTAATTATCTCAATAATTTTACATTCGGTTCACTCACTCAATTTATTACCAAAGCATGAAGTTACAACAAATAATTATAACACCTAAATGAATTAATGCAAAAATAACTAGATTAACATTGAATGAAGTTTAAATCCCTAAAGAAAGTTATAACATCATCATCAATCCCAAATGCATCAACATCATCATATCCATCTTACATAATTGCAAAAAAAAAACAAGAAGAAGAGAAAATGTCATTTGGACAGGATTGGGATGGCTCAAGAAAGCAGCAGCAGCAGCAGAGGCCTGCTCCTCTCTCCTCTTCTCTCTCTTCTTTTTCTTTCTTATTGGAGTTTTCCTAAAGTGGCAGAAATTGGAGTTCTCTTTCTTTCTTTATATAGTCTTTTCTATTTTAGGTAAACCCTAGGATTTTTTAGGGTCCAAAACGTCCCAAATATCCCTCGGTAAATCGCATTCGGGAGGCTATCAGCACTGTCTGTCCCGCAGGCCACGATCGTGGTACTTCATTTAGCTCTCTATCATAATCGTGGTAGACCAGGCGCCGATTATGGCTCCCCCTAATTGGTTCTGTCACGATCATGACCTATGGGTAACAATTTTGGGCCTAGGTCTGACTCTGGGCTTCCTTCGATTCTCCTCCGTTCTTTCATATATGTTCTTAAACACTAACATATACATCAAAGTACCTCAAATACACAAAAATTAAAGCATAAAAGCATGCTCTAACCTATATAACATTCAAAAATCAGACATTTAACTAAATAACACAATCCTAACCTAAACATGCATTAATAATTCAATTTAACAGGTAACCACTTACTAAACTATCCACTAAAACATTATGCAACCTACCAGGTTAAAAGTCCAAATTGGGGCTTAACCTTTTTTAGTTTGATCATTTTGGGACTTAAACTTGAAACCAGCTCAATAAAGGGCTATAATTTCGTGAGTCTGCTTAATTTAAGACTTTTTTGGAAGGAAATTAGGATATGTTTATATGCGTCATTACATGCAGGTTAGTTAGTGTTTAGATGCCACATTAATATACCTAATTTAGTGTCCAGGCCAGGTGGAATTTAAGAAAAATTAATTAATTTTGTTTAAATTTTGACTTAAAAAAAAAACTCTTCAACCTTAATATCGTTGATGAACACATGTTTCATCCTCTTTTTCTTCTCTCGGTTGTGCCTTCACTCTAATCCTTGGACGTATCATCGCTTGTGCCTTCTTGGTAGTGTGAGTGTGAGATCTCTCTTTTGGTGTTGGAGGAGAATGGGCCGTAAGATTTTTGGAGATCTGAAACATACATGGGCTGTGATTGAAGACCGAAGTAGGTAATGAGAGTTATGCTACCTTCTAATTTTTGTATATAAATTTATGATGTTTTAATATTCACTTTATTCCTTTTCCCTAACAATGTCACATTTATGTAAATTATTTTATCTTCTTTAAATGGGTTTGATTATTAGGTTGAATAACTTGTAGACAATAATTATTTTTCATTTACAATTCTATTATACATCTGTATATAGGATATGATCAAGTTTTCTCTTCCCCGTTCACTTGACATTGTATGTAGGATATGATTTGTGTCACTTGGTTTAGCTTCATTGGTGGTTATCCATGTTTTGATATTCTCTGTACGCTAGGTTCAGGATAAAGTATGACATTCATAGAAGAGACACAGATTATTAGGAGCAAACAAATTCAGTTATGTTGACATCATTTAGCTGTCAGTGGGAGCACAATCATCATTACAACATTGTGCTGTAATACTTGAGGATGAGCTTAAGTAGTAGTTCTTCAAGGTAATAAGGTTGATTAGAGGATTCAATTTGGTTGTGATTTTGTGTTGGGTTGGAATTTTTAAAATTTTCAACTTTGACTATAGAGGGATGCATTCCAAGCTTGATATGAGGTCATAAAAGTTGGTTTCTTCAACTTACCCAGTTGAGTGGGACTATAATGGAGAGGCTAAATATTGTTACTGTAATTTGAAAACACCTAGATGGACTTCATGGACTGATGAAAATCCAGGAAGATGGTTTTATGGTTGTCGACTCTTTCCAGTAATTTTGGTACATTTTTATGTTGTTTTAGCTAAATATTTTTATATATTTCATTAACGAATTGCTGCTTTTTCTTTGATAATAGAGTGAAAATGTTTGTGGATTTCATGAATGACATGATCAAAGATTTTGTCCAAGAGCAAGACAGATTATTTTAGAGCTGAAAAACAGAGAGAAGATGTTAAATCGTCAAAATAATCTATTGAAGGTGGAAGTGATAGAGTTAAGAGAGAATGCAGTAGATGTTTTGCAAGCTAAAAGGATTGCAGAAAATTTGAAGTTGAAGAATGAGTTAGTTTGTCACGAGGACTAGTTATGAATCACATTCAGCAAAGTGTTGGAAATGTTTTGCTTGTTTAAGCTTGTGTTTAGTAGTTTTGCATATATTTGTTATTCTAAATAATGAAGGCAAAAAAGACCTTTAAAGCCTTACCTAGAAATGATTTGATGTACTAGAACATTGGGTAAATGTTCTTCACCTAACCTAATGTTAGAAAGTGCAAAGTGTTAGATGTTTTAACATCTACTTTATTACTAATTTAATATTCTAGCTAAAACAGGTTTGATGTTAGATGTACTAGCCTACAGATGTTTGATGTTTCAACATTTGGTAAGGAAGATTAGTGAAAAAATAGGATATTTAATCAATAGAGATGGAGTATTCGTTAGTAGTCAAAAGGAGTTTAAAGAGGCAGCAATTGACTACTCTAAAAAATGTTATCCATATTTTACCTCCATTCCAATGATTAACACAACCGTTAAGTTGTTTTATAAGTCATCAAATTATTGATGAGGAGACAAAGATGTTCAATAGTCCTATAATTCTAACTGAGGCTGTATTAACAATGTACATGTTGTACGATTCATAAACTTCAACGAAAATGAAAAAACCTAAAAGAAATGCAATGCACACTGATTGGAAAATAAAGGAAACTAACACTTTACTACAAAAAGCTGATCATTTCTTTCCATCCATAGACTTTAAGCTTTTTATGAAAAATACAACACATTGCAAAGAATTTGACAATTCCAACCAAGCTTCCATCACCCTTCCATCACCTTCGGTAACTCATTCATGAACTTCAACAAAAAGGAAAAAACGTACAATAAATGCAATTCAAACTGAAATTGAAATTCATTGCATTCATTGCTTAATAAAATTAATCCCAACAAATTGTTCAGTTTACTAACAATTAAATGTTAAGTTTACATTTTTTCCTTTCCCTTTGAAGATGCAATTTGACTTTGTTGGATTGGATTCACATACGCAGTAATAGCTTTTTTCCTTTGTATTGATTTCTGCCCAAAGTTTAGTAGTCTCTGACTTCTCCTTCCAGGCTGCAGACAAAAAATAATTTGTGTGTTAAGCTGTATGAATTAATTAATGTTAAGTAAGAATGCAAAAATTTAACACTTACATTTAGTATCTGCAACCTTGTGGGTTCATTTGTGTATATCCCCATCCCTTCCATCCCCGTTTCTTGATCTTCCTATTTGCTTCTTGTTGAAGAGAAGAGTATGTGGTAGGTCTTTTTCTTATAATTTTCGCCTGAGAATTTGAACTTTATCTGCCAGTTGCCAACATCCTTAACTTGCTTCCATCATCTTCAACACCATAACCAGGCCCTCTTCTCCCTTTGGTTTGGTTCTTGGCGGTGGCCTTAGTAGATGTACATATATTTGTTGTTTCTGAAACACCTCCAGATGTTGGGAGAAAAATTGAGGCTGTTGCATTTGCACTCCTACTTACATGAGTAGTAATTAAGGTGTTGGCAATACCTGAAGCAGTTGTGGCACTAGCAAATACAGACATAGTAATAGAGGCAAAGGCAGAGGCAAGGCAAAATCAGAGGCTTTTGCTCTTCTTTTACCTTTCTTTCCCCTTTCAGTGTTGGATGCATATTTAGAGGCATTTACTGGGTTGTTAATGTTGGTTTCAACTATGGATATGATTTTAGGGGTTGACTGTGAGTTCGTTGTGTATTACTTTATATGAAAATCAGTTGACTGGTATGGGTTCGGATTTTGAAACTAGGCTAGAACTTGCCATTGATAATAGTGATAACATAATTAAAAAAACCTAGAAGATTACACTATTATGGAAAAGAATCTTAGTTGTACCATAAAAAGACAAAACAGCTTAGAAATTACCTTTCTACCCTTCTAAGGACAACCTTTTTTTTTATGTCCTTCTGTATGGCAGTGGTTACATGTAATGATCATACCCCTCCTAGACACATGTTTAATATTTTGCTTTTTGTTTACTTTTGTATTCTTTTGAGACTTATCAATGCCTTTTTTCCTAGCTGTTTAGGGCTTACCAGGCCCTTGTTTGAATTCTGGTGGCCTAATAGTTTCTTCATTGCTAATGGACCAGTCCTTCATACCAGCCATCGATTAAATTGCCATCCTATATGTTTAACATATTCAGTGTTCCATAACTAACTAGAAGTGTACTCTTCAATATTAACCCTACTGTTTTTAATAGCACATATGGCATGTGCATAAGGAATGCCAGAGAGGGTATATCTCCTACAAGAACATATTTTGTTCTGAAGCCTCACCACATATCTGTTCTATCCATGATCAATCTCTTACCCTCCTCTATTATGATGCATTGAAAAATGTTGAGCAATCGTGACACTCTTCTGAATTGCTTCCCATATTCTTGGCCCTAAATTACCTTTCCACTTGGCAACCTCTTTCCTTTTTCTCATAATTCTTTTCATCAATTCTCTTATAAGATGCTCAAATAACCCTAAAACAAACATTTTCCTTGCATCAACCAAAGTCTTATTAAAGGCCTCACATAAGTTATTGTCATCCAAGTCAATCATAGAATCTTCCCTTTAGAAAGCCCGACACCATTGCTAAACTGGTGCATAACTCTCAATATCTTTTGTTGCCCTTTAGTTCTTGGCTCTAAGCTTATCCAAATTTTCTTCATATTCCCTTACTGTGAAGGATTTTGCAATTTTCCAAAAGTGCTCCTTCATCTTTTCGCCTTTATGTCCTCTTCCATGCCAATTGACATGAACATGTCTGGCACAAAACCTGTACTTAGCGTTTGAACACAAATCGGCAATGGCTCTACCAAGTCCTTACAATGGAAAACATAACCGTTTGAATAGGCATGTGGACATAACTCTACATATTTCATAACAGTTACACTCTTAATGAAAGTAAAAATAAGATTGATATGAAACTTTTACCTTTTGTTGGTCAATCATTATAGTCCAACCAATTCCGGAGCCCAAGTGAGGTAAATCTTCTTTCAACCTTTCAATGAACCACTTCTATATGATTGTCAACTCCACTTTAACCATAGCCCAAGCAACAGGAAACATTTGATTATTTCCATCTCTTCCCACAACACATAGAAGTGGAGCCATTACCGATTTGGTTTTTAGCTAACATCCATCTAGGCCAAGAAAATGCCTGCATCTATGCCCACATGTTTAATAGCTTCTAAGCATATGTACATTCTTTCAAATACAGGTGGAGATGTTGGAATTGACCGAGACACTATCAATGTAACAGTGATTCTTGGGTTGGTCTACCTAATCACTTCAACATAAGACCAAAGCTTCCTAAACCCCTATTCAATGTTGATCACAGCACTGTCTACTATTTTTTTCTTTGCTCTTCTCACCATACTCATGGACACTTCAACACCTAAACAATCCTAAACGTAAAATTTTATATCATCATTCTTCGAAAATGACTCCTTTTTAAGCTTATCCTTCAACAAGTCACCAAAGATGCTGGTGTTCATCCTAGGATTTGTATATACACTATTACAGTCATAATTGTTCTTGAATTTCCTAACTTGAAATGACTGTAACTTCCTATCAAATGCTCCATATATATACCAAGGGCAGTTCTCTGTCCTAAATTTACCTTGGACAAAGTTAGGCTTATTTTTGGTAAACATAACAGCCCTCTTTGTTTTAATGGACAACAAACTCACTGCATATTTAAATTGAAAATGATTAAGAAAAATCATCCCTAATTCAATGTAAGGCTCAGCTACATTTTGATCATAAAAAGGGTAT
Organism: Erythroxylum baracoense; assembly: GCA_025629805.1. Lineage (NCBI taxonomy): Eukaryota > Viridiplantae > Streptophyta > Magnoliopsida > Malpighiales > Erythroxylaceae > Erythroxylum > Erythroxylum baracoense. The sequence goes on from JAOTAY010020067.1 coordinate 11,082, forward strand.
TTCCTTTTTCTCCTGGTAGCATCATCTACTTGTCATCTACATCACTAACAAGTTCTCCAGATTCATCACTATCATAATATTCAGACAAAACTACCTCATCTTCATCATCTGCATCACCTGCATCAGCTTTATGTGGTCCATTATCTTCATCCAAACCATTACCTTCCTCTCCTTGCTCTAATCCTCTTCAACATCTTCATCCGAACCATTACCTTCATCTCCTTGCTCTAAATCCTCTTCATCCTCTTCAACCTCTATATTTGTATCATCTTCATTTTCCATATTTGCATCATTTTCATCCTCTACATTTGGCACATTGTCTAAATTACCTACATTACCTCGAAAGCCTTCATTATTAACATCCCCACCATTATCTTCAACTACATTACATTGATTAACCTCATTACATTCATCCTCAATCACTTCAATAGGGATATCCAGACCATGTTCAATATAAATATCAATACCACCCATACCCATCATCTGACTAACCATATCTAACATACTAGCATCATCTTGTACAACTCTCAAACCATTACATAGTTCAAAACCAGGCATAAGATAAAATATTTTTTTTACATTATTATCCCGCTTCTCTTACATACATCAACCAGTTCAAAATAGCTCCGTAAATCATGGTCAAATTCAATTTCATCCACAAACCACCCTTATACATAACATTATCACCTACATTAACAAAACATTCCGCATGGTGAACCTTCATAGTCACTTCATCAAATGTCATTATGCCAAACCCAAAAAACCTACTCCAGGGAAACAAAAACACTTAATTAGAATGATAAAAGGAAAAAGTGAAATGAAAGTGAAAAATTCAACCCTAGCATAGCATATGATGCTTAACATATTCATAACAATTTCATCAACCAACTTACTAAGTTCTATTAATTAAGGTACGTCGCATTGTTTACACCTGTGAATCAAGAAACATGTTCTCGCTGTGGCTCCTAGGCTCGTGGAATTTTTCACCTATAAACCTCATAGGAGCTGCATCACTGGTTTCCAGCCTATATGCCTACCTAATGGTTTATTATGCCTCGATGTTTAAAAAATATCCATATTAAATGCAATCTTTATTCAATTGTTACATCAACTTTAAGTTACTATTAATTAGAGTATTTCAGATTTAAGTTACTACTATAATAACAAAATCAGAACTTTTTGTTATCATCAATGATAGTCAGAGTATTGCAAACAACAACATAAAAATAATACATCAGTTGCAGTTAAAAAAATACACACTCATACGACAAATATTCCCACTAGTAAAGCAAAAAGGATGTGGGAGGGCAACGAAATCAAAAGCATCAAATTAAGATTTTGTACGACCAACTGCTTTTCTATTGTGCTCTGTTTGGTAGGAAAGGTGAATTTTTCTACCAATCAGAGCACAATAGAAAAGCAGTTGGTCCTAGCATCTACCCATTCTACAATTAAACATTTTCGATAAAAGATGAAACTAATACTAGTTTGCTTCTGCCCATCTCATTCATACTATCTTCGTCAGACTACTCTAACCTCAGACTTCTCTAACCTTAGACTTCTTTTTACCACTCTAACCTCAAACTTCTCTAACTTTAGACCTCTCATTATCAAATGTGTACTGCTCTTAAGTCTATTGGCTAATACTTTAATTATAACATCTTGTTCCTATATTAAGGGTTAGAGCTGGGAATATCGTAAATGAGAAATAAAAATGCATTTCATGCTCATGTGTAATATAGCATGCACACACGTGAATTTGATCATTGCACACATTACAATAATTTGTTCATACACTCATTTGACATTTTTCGAGTATAAATGATTGATTTAACGTGATTATGATATAGATAGTGAATATTTTGTTCTGAAAATTTATTTGGTGTATTAAATTATTGATTTAGAAATTTTGGCGAAATTTAGAAATTTCTGAAATTTTGAGTAATTTTGGACTAGGAAAAATGCCAAGTGACAGAACAAGTGACAAATGACAATAGAAATTAATGTCAAATAGCAGTGGAAATTTTTATATATGACTTTGGGAATAAATGACTTATGTAATTGAAATTTGGAGACAATTGGAGTAGAAATTGGAGTTTATTAAACTAGTTAAATGAAAGAACCTAGTTTGAACCTATAGGAATAGGACATGTGGCAAATGACATGTGTCACTTGCCAAGCCATGCCCTACCTCACGACTCTTTTAATTTGGGGACCATTTAGTTGCTTTCATTCTTGCTTTTTCCTTCTTATTTTCGTAACTCTCATCATCTTCTTCATTCTTCTTCTTCTTTCTATGATTTTGCTTCACCAACCTTTATCCAAGTTACACCTTGCTCTCTCCTTCCATTTGCTACTCTCATTTTGCTCTCTTCTTCATTTCTCACAAAAAACCCAACCAAATCTACCCTAGAATGATGATGGTCGTGAGAGACATGGGAAAGCTAGGGTTGGTGTGTTTTTGAAGGATTTGAAGATAAATC
>JAOTAY010020068.1:0-13557 GCA_025629805.1 Erythroxylum baracoense
TTCTTTTATATATGCATGTATATTGTTTATGTAATGTGATTTACATTCCATGAATCGTATTAGGCTTATGTCATCAATTATGTGACTTGATAGTAAAATTATAAGCATTATAATTAATGCTATTCTAAACTGTCTCTGGTCGATAATTATTGGTGGAACAATAATGAATTAAGGCTAGTATGTGTTCTGATTGATGATTACGTTTTACTGATCATGGATATGAGTTATCAAATCAGATACATAGATATATGTTAGAGAACGTATATTGGACCGACCCACAGAGAGAACATTACATGGTTTCATGTCATTAGTAATTCTCAATATAGTTTGACTTTAGCCCTTTGACCTGAAGTCATCATGGTTCCCTACATAAGGAATTCAGTGTTTTGAGATTCGACTAAATTATCTTTAACCGGATAACAAGTAGTCTTATGTTGGACATTAAATGAATAATGCGGAGGGATGTGAATGACATAGATGAGATTTGTACCTCTCTTAAATGAAAGAGATATCATTTGAGCCTCTTGACAAGTATGACTGAAGAAAAGCATGGCCGTGCTCAAATGAATTGATGAGGAGTCAACAATGTCATTTGTTATAGTCAATCAACTTAGAAATCAAGAAACTATGATTAATCAAAGGTTGACATGTACCATACATTGTGATTAATCTTGATATCATGTTACAAAGGGACTGAATTTGTAACCATAGTTACATGTTAAATCGGATTACCGATCCTCATTTGATTTGGATAGTCATAATGTCTTGCTAGAGACCTCTTATGACTTATGGGCCTTGAAGTGTGATCAAGTCCATTACCGACATCAAATGAGCGTACAGGGTCGCACACAAAGAGTGATGTGATTTGGGCTTATTCTCTTGGGCCTAATTTATTAGGCACTAAATAAATATATGTGGATATATTTATTAGGCTAGATTGAATCAAGTTGTTTGGATTTTATTATATGAGATATAATATGGGCAGAAACTTATTGGGCTTCTATAATCCTAATAAGTTTAGGATTATAATATTCTTATTCCTAATAGGAATAGAGATTAAGGTTTCTCTATAAATAGAGAACTTAAGTCTCATTAGAGACGATGCGAAAACCTAGCCACCTAGCCCTAGCTGTTCGTTTTTCTTCTGAGAGAAAATTTGTGCGACGTTCAAAAGTGTTTTAGAATGTGCTAGCACACATTAGCCGCTGCCCGGATCGTTCATCCTCATGTGAATACCAGTAGAGGACGTTTGCACACTGCAGTGTCTACAAATCAGAAAAACAAATACCAATCCGCGTTAAGAGGTAATTTCGTACGCGTTATGATTTTCGGTTATACTTCTTGTTGTATAGTATGGTCCATTCCGCTGCGTATTGTGAATACCCAGGCCATAGGCGATCCAATAAACAATATGTTGCCAAAGTAACCTTTTAGATTAATAAACTTTTAAATTAGAAAATAGTTGTTTGTGGATGAATTTCATGCTGATAATAATTAACTCAAAAGAAAATTATTATTTGACTAAAAGTTAGACGTACTTTTGGTAATAAATATATTATAATTATTCGACTTTCTTTGTAAAATTATAGGTAATATATGATAATTATTCGACTTTATTTGTAAAATTATAGGTAGGTCCAAAGAAAGACTTATGATTTGACAAGAACTTAGTATCAATGTTTGATTATTAGAAAAAGGGTACGACTTACAAATTGATATTTTGTCCAAAGATTAAATTTCAATGTTGTACAAGATATCCTGTGATGGGGTTACCATAATTTGAATTTATTAATTGTGCTTAATTAAAATTTTAATTGTGATTATGATGTTTTGTCTATGTTTCTTCTTTATTAGGTAAATACTTTTGCTACTACAATATCTGTTAACATTAATGCATGTGCTAAATGACATGAATTTTATGGTTTGGAAAAAGAATGTCATGAACCTTACCATTTGGATTGAGCAACCCCTTACTTTTACTAATGCAAGTTCCTATAATTAAAAGAGGGACTAGAAGAAGTGGGAATGCTTAAATCACATAAGTCTTATGATTGTGAAACATGCAATTTTGGAAACATTCAAGAACATAATAGTCAAAGAGAAAGACATCAAATTGTTCCTTAAAGAACATGAGCAGCGTTTTGTCAAAAACCAAAAAGGTGAAAACAAATGCTCTTCTAGCAAATCTTGTTTTCATAAAGTATAAGGGTAACTTGAACTTTAGGGAGTGCATTCTAGAAATATCTCATCTTGCTTCAAAACTAAAGGCACTAAAATTATAACAATATGAAGATTTGCTTATGAATTTGGTCTTGATATCTCTTTCCACACAATTCAATCAATTTAAAGTCAGATATATCTGTCAAATGGAGAAATGAACTCTTAATAAGGTCATTTCACATTGTGTGCAAGAAGATGAGAGACAGAAGTAAGAGAATGTTGAAAGTGCTCATTTCATGTCCAACTTTAAGGGCAATAAAAAGAAGAGAGAGAAAGTTGTAGGATAAAAATAATAAACTAAAGGCAATAATAACAAGAGAAGCAACATAAGGAACAAAAACAATAAACTAAAGAATTTGATTTCTACTTCTATGGAAAGACTTCTCATAAGAAACATGAGTGTAAAAAATATAATGCTTGGAGTGTAAAGGAAGCTACACTTCTTTTCTTGTTTTGTTTTTAGGCTAATTTGATTTTAGTACCTAAACACACTTGGTGGTTAGATTCTAGTGCTACTACTTATATAAGTATGTCCATGTACTACCAAAAACCAAATAATAGTGAAAAATATATCTATGTAGATGATGGAACATCATTTAAAGAAGGTCTACTAATGAGTAGAGAAGTGTAATTCTGAATGATTATCTTATCTTTCTCCAAGAAGAAGATATGGACATTGGTATAGTAGAAGATGATCCAATAAACTTCTAATAAGCCATTGAGAGTTCTAATTCTCAAAAGTGGATTGATGGCATGAATAAGGAAATTAATTCCATTAGAACATGATGTTTGTAATCTTATCTAATTGCATAGAGGTCTTATTGGTTACAAATGGATATTTAAGACCAAAAGGGTTCAAAAGGTGATGTAGATAAGGCTTTTATTGTTGCAAAGGTCTTTACTCAACATTGATTATAAAGAAACTTTCTCTCCTGATTCTTCAAAAGATTCTTTTAACATTATAGTGGCACTTGTGATATACTTTGATCTTGAGTTACAATAAATGGATGTGAAGACAACATTCCTCAATGGTAGTATTGATGAAAAAATTTATATGAAGTAGCTTGAAAACGTTAATTTTAATGGTTCAAAGCAATTGGTTTACAGATTAAAGAAATTAATCTGTGGACTTAAGCAAACATCTTGTCAATAGTATCATAAATTTCATTAAGTTTTCATCTCTTTTTGTTTGAGATGAATTTGGTTAATGACTATATATACCGCAAGTTTTGTAGGAGTAAATATATTTTTTTGGTTTTATTTGTTGATGACATATTGCTTGCCATCAATAATATAGACTTACTATGTGAAACCAAAAAATTTCTATAAAGAATTTTGAGGTGAAAGATCTTAGTGAAGCCTCTTTTTGTATTAGAGATTCAAATACATCGAGATCATTCTCAAGGTATTCTTGAGTTATCACAAAATAGCTTTATTGAAAAGGTACTTAAAAGATTTTGCATGCAAGATAGTAAACCAAATGATACCCCTTTTGCTAAAGGAGACAAATTTAGTCTTAATCAATGCCCTAAGAATGATTTAGAAACTAAAGAAGTGCAAAAGACTCCTTATACTTCAGCTATAGGAAGTTGAACGTATGCTCAGGTAGATACACAACCAAATATTGTGTATCTTTTTGGAATGTTGGCAGATATTTAAGCAATCTAGGAATTGATCATCAAAAAGTGGCTAAAAGGGTTATGCAGTATCTTAAGTGAACAAAAGTCTACAATCTCACATGTATGAGATCAAATTAATTAAATATCATTGATTATTATGACTCCAATTTTGTAGGATGCCAAAGTAATTGTAGGTCCACCTCAGGTTATATCAACCTACTTGCTATAAGAGTTATTTCCTAGAAGAGCGCTAAGCGAACACTCATAGCTTCTTTTACTATGGCAGTTAAGTTTATAACATATTATGAGGCATCTAATCATAAGATATGGCTATGAAACTTTATTTTTGGGCTGTGAATTATAGATGGAATTAAAGGGCCATTAAAGTGATTTTAGGACAATAAGTTGGTAGTGTTGTATTTTAATAACAACAAGGGCTTGTCAAATTCAAAACACATCAACATTAAGTTCCTAGTTATTAAAGAAAGAATCCAGAGTAGTTAGATGTCTATAGAACATGTTGGGAAAAAATCCATAATTCCAAATATGTTAACTAAAGGTTTACTACCCAAGATCTTTCTTGAGCATACTACTCATATAGGTGTTATGCCATTTGATGATAAGCAAGTTTAGTAGGAGTTTGTTTTTATAGATACTTATGGTTATAGACGTATGTTATAGATTTTTATGAATTAATACTACAATATAAATGATTTTGTGTGTTTACACTATGATTTTACCCGGTTTGATCTCACTAAGGAATAAGGTATGGCAAGTTGGAAATAGATATATCAAGGTCACATGACATGAGATTTATGTGCTACACATCCATATTTGATCCATGTCGTTAATATTAATGTAGGTGACCACTAATGATTCTAATAATGATAACTATAACAAAGATTTCTTTGATTTGATATTAATGTGATTGATGGATCAGACTGTTTAAAGATGATATTATAATAATTATTATTTTAAGCTCATAAGGTTTATTATGACATTAATTGTAAGGTATTGCATATATGTGTGTGTGTGTGTATAGTCTAAGTGGGATATTATTGGAATTTTGAATGTCTAAAATTAAAAGTGATCTCCTAAGATTTCAGGTTAATGAGACTAAATCATCTAATTGAATATGGGTTATTATAGTGTAAAAATCCTAGTTTTATATTCCTAACTTATAATGAGCAAATTAGGAATAAGTAGTATACAAATAAATAAATGGTTATAGTTCCTAAGAGAACTATTAGGGTTTTCTTTTTTCATATCTCACCTTTAGAAAAGACAGATAACTTATACGAATCTTTTGGAAAGCCAAAACCTTAAAGGAGCTGCGGCAACTTAATCAAGTTTATTCTAATAAATTCAAGTATCTTCCATAATCAAACTATTTCTTAATAATATGACATGATTGGTTGAGTTCTTATTATAGATCTTATATTAAATTTAAAACACATGACAACTTATTAGTTGGCATCATTTATCTAGCAGCATAAGATTATGGTTACAAGAATAGATAAACCCGAACTAATGGAGTAATACTTTGAATTTTGCAAATTAAAATTAATTTAAGGGTTAATTATAAAAATCTCAAACTTTACTTAATTATGCAATTATAGCCTGAATTTAAAAAATGACAATTAACTACTCAAACTCTCGTTTTTTTCAATTTTAGCCCGAAATTAGTATTTCTGTTAATGTTACTGATTTGACTTGCCACATAAGATAGAAACCTTAAACATTAATACACGTTAGACTTAGTTAAATTTAACTAATTAAGTTCGACTAAACTATATAGTTTTGGGGTTGAAATCCCTAAATCAAACTCGCTACCTAAATCGATGGAATTGAAAACCCTAAATTAGTTTGTTCTTACACAGAAAGCAAGAGAGCCTAGGTTAGTAAATTGGGATTTCATTCAGGTTGTTAGAAAATTTGTCATTGTCATCTTGCACCAGCAAGATGGAGTATTATTATTGTCTCGTACCGACATGGCAGAGTTTGATTTAGAGATTTCAACCTCAAAATGACGTGGTTTCATTAAACTTAATTAGTTGAACTTAATTAAGTTTGGTGTGTATAAATGTTTAGGATTTCTGTCTTATGTGGCAAGCCATGTCAGCAATGTTAACAAATACTAACATCAGGTTAGAATTGAAAATAATTGAAAGTTTAAGTATTTAATTACCGCTTTTCCAAATTCGAGTTATAATTATAAAATTGAGTGAAATTTGAAAATTTTTTAAATTAACCCTTTATTTCACAAGTTCTTAGAAGATTAAAAGACAAAGAAGTCTCCATAGAACAACTTTATCACACAACTAAACATAGCCTTTTCATTGGGTTAAAGCGAACCTTTTGCTGTAGGAATTAGTGATTCATACAATTAGGCTTGAATGCTCGATATGAATCAATGCCAAAATTTTTCTTTTTACACTTGTCAAGTAATGCTTCATAAAAAAGTTTGTAGTTTAGAACACATGTAATCATTACGCATGATTCACATAAAGAGTAAATGAAAATTTAACGTTTTCTTTGATAATATCACCACACATCTCGCTCCTTAAGATATTGTTTGTTTTTATAAAATTCCAAGAATTAACATTCAATATGAGTTTCAAAAACTTAAATTAATTGATATCTCCAAAATGTTGGCAAAAATAGCAGTAATAATTAAATTGGAACGACTTATCTAAACAAAAGACATCATGACAATGTTCATGACCTTAATTCAGAAATTCCCCCTACAGTGCAACAAGATAATGGGATCCGATCCCAAGGTTAACACGTCCTCCTCTTCCAACTTCAGTGTACTCCGAAGAGTGAAATAAGAATTATCTTCGAGAGCAAAAAGCAACATAGAATGAAAGAAAAGAGTTATGTTTTATGAGGCTGAAGAACAAATAGAAATGAGATATACTTGATAAGTTTGTATTGCAGAAGAAAACAACTGTAGACATGAATAGTAATTTGTACGTGTCTACATAAACGAGATGGACAAGCTATATATAGGAAAATCAAAATGAACTTTATCGGTTGAGAGTATTACCAAAAACAATGTTTTATTATTAATGGTAATAAACAGAGAATCCATTGGGAGTTATTGAAAGAAACGTTTCCTTTGCTATTAAACCATGTTTTTACAATAATCCCACCCATCGATCCCCTACTTAGTCTAAAACTTGAAACAAACTATAACAATTTGGGAGAAAAAATAGGTGAACAACCAGGGGAACTAAGTCTTGATCTTGATATCTAAGAGAATCAGAGACAGAACCTGCTAGAGAAATAAACAACCTTGAAATACCCTGGTCTTATGATCTCTTTAGAGAGATAGCCCAAATACTTTCATAAGAGGGTGGCTAGCCCTCCACAATCATGTAGGTGGGTCCATCAAGTGTGTACTGCTCACACCACCTAAACTTGGACTACGAAAGTCGTTAAGGATTAAACAATTCAACCTCATCAAACGTAGTAAAATCATGCTAAGGGACGCAATTTAATAACCGAATGTGTATCAGTATTATTCCATAAACAAAGTACAAATAAATAGTCACCACATAACTTCGTTTGAACCATTAAACTTGATTTCCTAATACGGGTGTCCATCATGAGGTTACTACACAACTGGGCTCAACCCTATCCCTTTTCTAAGCTCTAAAACTAGTTCCTACTTAAAGCTTTTGTAAACGGATCCACTAAGTTTCTCTCCAACTTGACATAGTCTAGAGAGATTACACCATGTCTAATTAAAGTACAGACAATTTTATGTCTCTATCTGATATGTCTACTTTTACCATTTCATGTCTTGTTCTTGGCAACATGAATAGAAGCCTACGAATCATAATGAAGGAACATAGAAGGAATTGATTTTTCCCAAAGTGGGATATCTACTAAGAGATTCCTTAGCCACTTACTGCTAGCTCTAAAGTCATAAACTCAACCTCCATTATTGATCTCGCAATACATATTTGCTTAGATGACTTTCAAGACACTGCAGCTCCTACTAAGGCTATAACCACTAGTAGAGTGTATATCGTCACTCTCTGTAACTCAATTAGCATTATAATACCCCTCTAATATAGGAAGATGAACACCAAAAGATAATCCATAATGTATAGTACCTTTCAAATATCTCAATAAACGAATCAATGCATTTCAATGCTCTTGACTAGAATTATAAGTATAAATACTAAGTCTACTCACACGGTATGCAATATCAGGATGAGAATAGTTCATCAAGAACTTCACACTACTAAGAATTTTAGCATACTCAGCTTAGTTTACAATATCACTAAGATTTTTCTTTAAAGCAACATTAGCATCATGGGGAGTCTTGACTGGTTTAACATTAAAGTAACCAAAATTCTTCAAACGTTTCTCAAAATAATAAGTTTGATTCAACCTAAAACCAGAGTTAGTCTTATCAACTTTGATTCCTAAAATAAAGTCCATATGTCTAAGATCTTTTATATCAAAAGAAGACTTTAGTAGACTCTTGTTAGTATCAATGACAAATAAGCTATAACTAAAAATAAGCATATCATCTACATAAAGAGTTATGATCACACAACTATTGGCATCAGATTTTATATAAATGCAAGAATCAACATCACAAGAGGTGAAACCATATTTGAAAATCTCGCTTTCAAATTTCTCATGCCAATGTTTGGGAGCTTGTTTAAGTCCATACAAAGACTTAACTAACTTACACATTTTTGTTCCCGACCAAGCACTCTAGATAGTCTCGGCCCTGGGCAGGCCCATTTTTACAAGGAGTCCTGCAAGAAAATATTAAATCTTAAATATTTGTATGTTCAGTTCCTTAAAATACTAGTCTGTCTAGCGTTTACACTTTACCCTTTCTCTTATGTGGGCCTTAAGTTAATATGTGGTTCTCTTTTACTCTAGGCTCTACTCTCAGCTCTCATTTCATTCTTTTATAGATTTTCATCTCATTTAATAGTTGTTAGAGAGAAATAAAAGAGCCAAAATTTTTAGCTTATCTCTTGCCGTGTTTAAAAAGTTAACGTTAAATTCCTATCATTGTAAATTCTTTTGAAACATTTAGATGTATTTTTCTACTCAAATTATTTTATTTCTATCAATATATAAATTTAAAATACTCAACTTAAAAATTAACGGTAAAAGAATTTCACGATTTTGACTTCTGAGTTTTGAGTAATAATTTAAAGGTAAAGTCTCTAATTTTTTATTTATATTTAACTTATTAAATATTTGAATATCTGAGTGATAATTCATTGCAACACTTGTGGTTCATCTATTTGTAGTCTTTTTTATTATAAATCCCAAAATTTATTATATTCTTAAAAAGTATTATTTATTTGTATATTATTACTTAAGTGTCACAAATTTTATTCTTTTTATTTTATTTATATTTATTTAAATTAACATAATATTAAATTTACCTTAAATTTTAATAAAATATAATAAAAATATTTGACAATTAAATAATACCATAAATAATTAATATGATATACTACATTTACCATTATATTAATTCCCACAAAAGAAAATTTTTATTACTTAAAACTTAATAAAATATAATAAATTTTTTTTGATAATAATATCGTAAATAGTTGATATGATATATTACATTTATCTAGTTGTTTGACAAAATAATATTCAATCATTTCCATACATGTAGAATAGAACAATATTTGACTTTACAAACTTAAGATAATTAATAACTTAAAATATAATTTACTATATTTTCTCTTATGTATGTTAATTTCTTATATTTTTAAAAATTAAATTCTTGTATTAAGTCACTTATATATGAATATTAAATTTTAATCATAAAACTATACAGTTAATATATATATATATATACTATTGATTTACCGGGGTCTTTTTTTTTTCTTCTCCCAGGGTTTTTTTTTCCCTTCGCTCAGGGCCTATAAAATATTTAAAACGGCCTTGACCTCAAGTCTACGATCATACAATTCAATTGAAAGAAGGTGTCAAATTTATTGACATGATTTTTCATCTTGCTCTCTGTTGGTGGCAACTTTGCATTGACCATATAGAAGTAAATAAGAACACTATAAAAGATAAATTTTCTATGCTTATTATTAAGGAGCTATTTGTTAGATAGATGAACTTTTTGGAGCGAGGTAATTTTCTAAACTTGATCTATAATTCTGATATCATCAAATATATATGCACCCACCAAACATTTCTAAGATAGATTGCTGAGTGCATGATGACCATTATAAATTAGGAGTAACACCTCTTGCCAACATTTTTATACTTTACTTATGAAAACTTATTTTTGTATTTTTATGATATTTTGGTGTATAACAAATCCTTTAAAAGCATACCAAACATATCACCGTCACTTTGCAAATACTCCACCAATTTCCATTATGATCTCTTTAATAAAATAACTTGAAACATGAATAAGGAAAGAAGTTAAAGACAAACCTGACAGGAATTATGTTGATTCCTTATTAAATTTTTGAAAATTATTTTATAGAATTAAAATTAATTATTTTCAATTAAATAGACTTTTTAAACTTAAAAAAAGTGTTTCCTTAAGTGATTAAGAAAGATGTTTCTTAATTTTTTTGTTTCAATTTGATTGAGATAAATTAATTTTATAATTTTATTTGTTTAGAGAATTATTATTTAATTTATTTATAAATAATAAGTTTCTTGATTTATTAGAAGATGTAATTTCTTAATTAAATTTTAAAAAGTGTTTTCATTTATTAATTAAGAAATACAAGCTTTCTTTAATAATTTTGAAAATATTTTTTAATTGATTAAGGAAAGATTTTCCAATTAGTCAAGAAATTAAATCTCAAAATAAATAATATAAAGGACTTTCTTAATCAAATTAAAAGTTTTTTATTTAATTTTGAAAGTGGTTTCCTTTAAATATTAGAGATTAATTTTCTAAATAAGGAAAATGATTTCTAATTAGATTATAAATAATTTAAATCATTTTCTAATTGGATTAGAATTTCTTGCTTGCTGAATTTTGAAAGTGAGTTTTTAAATTATAATAAGCAAGAAGCATTATTTATTGAACATTATTTTCGATTAAATTTTGTTAAATGAGTCCAGATAATTGGAATTAATTTCTAATTGAATTTAAAAATTATTTTCAAATAAAATTAAAATTTTATTTCGAATAGGAATTTAGTTTATTTAGGAATCAATAAGTTTAGCCTATTTTTTTCCAAGAAGTTGGAAAAATTAATTCATAATATGAAGATCAATAACTAGAATCAAACAAAACTTGTTATTTTATGCATAAATTTTGATTATAAGGGCAAAGTTGCATTTTTGAATATATGTTTCATATATTATGCATGTTGAATTGTATGTTTTATATGTATGATATTTTACAGGTAATTTTTTATTTAATGAGACTAATAGAATTAAATCCCTCGTTTAAATATTAAGTATATGTTGAGAACATGATTGTTGTCTTATATTGTTATAAGAATAAACCAGGATTCTATTTATTGTTAGGCTTATTGAGCAAACTTAAGGACGTTTTAACCTAAATATGTTTAGTCTTATAACCATGGGTCCTACTTAACCAAATTTTCATGATTGGATGAACAAACTCACGATCACATAAATTTAGAGGCAAAGATAGGAATAACATATAAAATATATTTTGACAAGAGTTGTCATCAAACGGATCCAGGAGTCATATGAGATGTGATTAATAAAGTTATTATCTACCTAATTTAAGTTTAGTTGATTTATTGAGTGAACTTAAGACCAACTAAATTTGTGGGATCTTAACTCACTAGAAAGATTAGAGCAATTTTTTGAATAGTAGTGAGAGCTATTATTTTGAATAAAATAATAAGAGTAACTAAATACATGATTAAAGCCCTAATCTTATTTAGTATTCATGGCATATAATCAATTGCTTGCTTCTCTTACATTTATTTTTGTTCTGAGCAGAAGTTATCTTATTTAGTATAGTTGATACCAAGTTTATGAACCAAATTTCTTGGAAAAGGTTCTATTTGAGAAAAGTTCTTAAATTTTGATAGAAAAGAAAATTGTATGCCCATTATGTAATTTTGTTATGAACCCTGTTGAGAATTCAGTGACAAAGTTTTAGAGATATGTTAAAATCATATAGATGAAAAAAAATTATTGACATTTTGAATTGACTAATGTCTTATTAACTTTAATGGCAATATGTAAGATGTACGTCAACATCATGATAACAAGATGTAAGAGGTTGCATGAATAGAGCTTTGCCATATGGACACCCTGATAAAATTGTTTCACTCAATTTAGCCTATTAGAAGCATAAACATGGACAACAGTTAAAGGAATGACAATATTTATCATTAGAAGAAATGATTGCATGACTTTTCTTGCCTATAGATGATATAATAGAGGTCATATGTATTTCTAGTTCATGCTTATGAGTACTTGATATTGAATTTAGATTCCACATTATTACAATGTTCAAAGCATGATAAGAAATAGTTTGTTGAGTAAAAGTAGTTTATTCAATTTTATACAAATAGTTTATATGTCCTGGATCAAAGGAGACTTATGCTTAACATAAGTAGTAAGAATATATTATCCTTTTTTATCATGTTAGTTAAATCAATATGATGAGAATCATAAAGTTACATACAAGGATATATGTATCCTTTTGATTATATAAAGCTTGTGAAACTTGTTAAGTTAAATAATAACAAAAAAATTTTTGGTGAAATAATTATGATGGTATTGAATTGATAAATCTATATATATAATGTACTGGATGGAATAACAATTCACAAAAGTATGATTCTTACATTTCATTAGTATTAATAATGATTTATGTGATAGAGTCATATATATTAAATGAAATATTAATTTATAATTTTTAAATAATATTACTAATGACCAAGTCCAGTCGGGCTGGGCCCAGGCCCAATTGTCATGCCTACTGGTATATTAACTTTGTAGCTTGCACTGACATACAACAAGACTCGTCTAAATGGAAGGTACACCTCTCTATGAGGTGGTGTATACCAATCGATATTTCTAGGGTCTCTAAGAAAGAATGTAGTAGAACTGTTTAAACACTAGGAGGGATTGAAAAATGATATTTCCACTTAAAATCTAGACCACCTATGCTCCAAATTAAAATTTTTTATTTCGATCCAAACTCAGATTTAATCAGACTTAAACCTAATATAATTTTAACAATCTAAAACAAGATGTGATTGTATCAAATCCAAAAAATTCAAAATATTATTACTATAATTTAAATTTCCATGCTAGACAATATATATTGTCAGTAAATAGAAAAAAATTAAAAAGATAAAAAAATTCTTAAGGTAACCATCTACAATGAATAACCTTTAATTTAATGCTAATAAATTCCCAATTGATGAATTGGAATAAAATGGTTATGTTTAGGGTATTAGCCTAAATTCATTTGTGAATCATAATGTCTCGAATTTTTTACCATTTGGTACAAAACTATAGGATATTGTACTTGCCAGTATTTGAAATACCGATCAAATAGTGATTGATATGGTAAAATTTAAAATATATAGGGACTTAAATGCAAAATAAAATTTAACCTAACTACCAAATCAAGCGTAGTCATGTAGAAGCATAAGAGAACCAGTTGACAGTCACCCACCCACCATTCAAAAGCTCCAGATCTAGGCCCCTCGTAGCAGCCACAAGCCCCTCCCCCGTCCCCCGTCCCCCG
>JAOTAY010020069.1:0-13549 GCA_025629805.1 Erythroxylum baracoense
CTTCCTTTTCTTTTCTTTTCTTTTTCTTTTTATCTCCTTTTCATTTTTTCTTCTTATTTTTTACTATATTTGTCATTTTTTATTTATGATTCTAAAACAAGGAAATCAAGAGAAGAGAAACATAAAGGAGAAGTGAAAATCTCCACAACTATAGCCATCCCTAATACAATAGCGAACTATATGTTATGATTCCCCACACTTATTCCCTAAACCCAATTATACTCATTCAAATGCTCAACTTACTTTATGGTAGGTACAACAAAGCCGATAAATAATCAAGGTTAAGGCTCATATTTGGGTTTAAAGAAAGAAAAGGTGTCATGTTAAGCTCAAAGGGGGTTTACTAGAGGTAAAATCATGGTATCCTTTTAAGCAAAATAGCTAAATCCTAATTGTCTTCATCATTTCAATATTTGCATAAGATTGTGTGATCTCAACTAGTATTTGCAAGCAAGTTTTGGAGTTCCTTCATTATGAAAGAACACTCTTGACAAAGAATTACAGAATTTGGTATTTAATATTTCAAAAAGCCTCAAAATCTTACCAAATGAAAGGTGTCATTCATCTATCACAATAGGCCAATGTCCTTTTAACTAAAATCCAAGTCAATTAATCTAAGCATGAAAGTATACTCATTCACTCATATTATGTATTTCTAATCCAGATTGAGTTCATTTAATAATCATGCATCTATAACTACTAAATGGGAAAACAAACACACAAGACACAAATAATCATTTTTTTTGTTTTAAACTATTACTCACGCAGCATTTAAACTCACTTTGCCCTCAATGTGATAACAAAATGAAAGGGTGATCTAAGAGGCAAAATAAAGAAAGCAAGGACAAAGATAAAAACAAAAAGAAATTAAAACAACCACCAATAAAAAGGAAAAGTTTAGAAACACAATACTAAGATGGGGGTGGAGGTTGTCTGAAGCGAGTATTCAAATTGACCATGAAGGTTCGGATCTTCGCCACTCTAGCTTCAATGTTGTGGAGCCTGTCATATGTTTGCCGTTTAAATGCTATCGATTGATTTATCAGTGATTGATACTCCACGCAAATATATGAAGATGTCTGATGCATATGTCGGGGTTGGGGTGGTGGAACATCATCTTCAGCTGAAGTTTCCATTTCCGCAACTTAAGCTCGCTTGCTGATCAAAGCTTCCCCCGTGTCATCATGGATAAGAACATAGCAATTGCCTTGTTGCCTGATAACCTTCATCGACACCAAAGATTTCAAGTTGAGAGTCGAGTTGCCTAAAATTAGCTACATAGGTGTTCTCTCAGTTAGTAAGCCAAGATGTTCTACAATTTGGGTCATAAATGCCCCAACTAATGTTTTACCTGCACTAGATTGAGCCACTTCATATAAATGTAGACTTAACCAACTACCGACATAAAAGTGCCTGATATGTACCATACACCATAAAATAAATAATTCAGTTTTAGAAACTGCTTTATTGCTATCTCCTCTACCAAATTGTGTAAAAGTTAAAAACCGATGGAGATAAAGAAGGGTAGGGTCTATGATAGCAGATGATTTAAACCGACTGGGAGAAATTGGTTAATTGTGACTAAAAGTCGCTAGCCATAAAATCTTCAGGATATTCACAGAAATCAGTATTTGGAAAGTCAAAAATAACATTAAGTACTTCTAAAGTGGTCATATAATATGCATTCATTAATCAAAATTTAAGACTTAATGCAGTATCCCTATTATTAGTTTCATGAACTAATTCTAAAGTGATCAAAAACTCTAATGTCAATTCTCCATATCAATGTTTCCTAAATTTAGAAAATTATTCCCAGCCTATATTTCACAACAACTCATGGACTCGATCAAATATTCCTAATTCAATAAGTGCTTGAGAATCTAAAAATCTATTCAGAATAATTTTACAATCCTTAAGAAAGGCGTACCTTTGTTGGTGCTCTCTATTTTGAAAGTTGAGACACAGAATACCTGAATTAGGCTCTTATAGTGGAGACGAGGGAATTCTGGGTTGTTTCATTCTTGGAGGCATAACCGGTTACAAAGGTAGAGGCGGCGTTTGTGCCCTTACTACGTTGGTTTGGTGGACGCACAGGCTTGCAGTGTTAACTGGAGCGGCGACATAGTTGTGCGGTGGTTACTGTGGCACGGTTGTGTGGTGGCTACCAAGAGATTATTACGGGCATGCATTGGGTAAGGGCCGTGCGTTAGTGAGGGATGGAGATTGGGTCTACAGGTGGAGAAGAAGCTCAGCAAAATAATGCTATCGAAGATGAGTAGAGATGGGTGTTTATATCGGTAAGGTTATGCAATTGGGAGTCACACCTGTGACTGGGAGAAGTCACAAGTTGACTGCCCCAGTCAGACCCTGATTGGGGAGTGACTTCTCCCAGTCATGGGTGTGACTTAGGGAGTCGCAACTTAATACACTTACCTAACTTTTATTTATATGCTTGAAGATAATGTAATATTTAGTGTATGCCAATAAATCAAATGAAGTCAATAGGTTAATTGAAGTGAAGCACTTTTTTCTGCATAAAATATGAGTTGAGCATATAATATGCAATTAGGAGAAAACATAACATCTTAGGCGATAACAGTTTACAACTAGGAATGGAACTTCTTAGTAATTATTGACCAAACACTGGAACTAGTTCGTTGGTTGACTAATCTAAGGCATATTAGAATTGATTAAACATATTTTGACTATACAAAAGAAAATTATATATTGAAACATTAATAGAAAAGACAATTATCATTTTGGTGGTTAATTGTGATTAAAATTGACTAAATGGATTGAGATGAAAATAAAGTCATAGTAGGACTTTATTGTTAGAAATACACCAAGGCCCATAAAAGTCAGAATAGTTCTATAAATTCTCTCATCTTTGTTTTTGTTTCAAATCTTTATCTTTAGTGAGATTATATGAACAGATGCCCAAACCCAAATATTTTATTACTATAGGAGCATGTGCAATTATAGGGGGATGTTCAATACCAATTCGATTAGTACTGTTCGGGGAGTTGATAAGCTAATTCCTGTAGATGTCTATTTATCGGGCTGTCCACCTTAACCCAAAGTGGTTATAGATGCTATAACAAAACTTCAAAAAAAAATATTAATGTTACACACCAAGAATTCTTACATGTTTTTATTGGTTTTCTAAATTAATCCCGCAGATACATATAATTCACAAGAATAGGTACGCGATTCATATACAGCATCCCTTTCTTTTATCAATGGTTCTACTAATTGATGTGTTTCCACAAATAATTGAAATTCAATTTCTTGATCTGTATCTTCAATTTTTGTAAACTTATAAAGCTCTTCTGTTAAACCCGATCAATGAACCTACAAAATTTGGGGGTTTCCACACTTGAGGCAGATAAACGAATTTTTGTTTTATGTATTCAAATTATTTATATCTTCGTTTATTTATGGTCATTAAACAAAGGAAACTTTGATGAATAACTAATTGACTTCCTTTGTTTCAGTTATTCATTTCACCATTTGTATAATAACAAAACGGATTCTTCCAATGTATATATAAAGAAAAAAGAAAAACCATAGGTTGTAATGGTTTCACAAACTTTTAGATTTTATTGCAGTTGTTTCTAACACAATCAAGAACCAAAAAATAAACGCACAAATATAAATCAACACCAAAATTTGGTAACGCAATTATATACACCTTGCATACGTCTGTGGGACCTTCACCTAACTTAATTCTTTCACTAGTGACAATAGTTTTATATAAGACTTTACTGAGCCAACAACACTCAGCTCTTAACACTATTCCTCGTCCTCACAACCTGTGAAAGAATTTAACACCCAATAGTACGACCGCCTCATACTAGACCCTAAAGAGACTCACGGCTGCAGCAAGAACCAAAATTAATTCACAATAAAACCCAGCTGAAGTCACGCAAATAACATAATAGGGAAAGTCACAACTACATATATACACTTATCAACATGTGTTGCGTAATTCACTGAGGACCCATCCAACATTTGTTCCCCACTTCACCAAAGAGTCTTCTCAAAATTAATTAATAGAAACTACAGCACAAAGATGGACTTCTCGTAAATGCAGAGATCACCACATTAGTGCTTTCATGCACTTTGTTTTATCACAAAAACAATCAGACCATAGCCCCACTTCAGATACACATGCAACCAACCCAAAACAAGGCAAGGAAGGAGTCACCCACATAAGGAGTTACAAACACACCACCCACAATCTGCAGCCTCCTCACATTATCCTTCAGCCAACAACAACGTGATACATATACACTTCTATTCAAGATAAACTTCTTTCACACTTAAACCTTTATCCAAAAATCCAATTCAAATAAGAAGTATTACTTGATTACACCTCATCTTAATTTGGATTTTAATCATTATCTTGAAGATTCAATAATCAAAAAATGCCAAAATTAAAAAATGAGATATATAACAACTATCTTAACAAAATATTCTAACAGCTTTTGCTATTACAACCTTCCTAACCACGATTTCTTTCTGGGCATTTCACTATATTTTTATAAACGAGAGTAATTTCAAACTGATTCATAATCAATCGTTGGCGAAAAACATGTAAGGAATTGCAAAAAAAAGAGTTGTAGCAAAAATGTATGGTATTCAGAGCATTTTCCGTATATGTGTAAATAAAAACGAGCGAATCTTTACTCGGAGTAGAGCACAATCCTAAAAATAATTGAAAAACTCATTCAACAACAAGAAAATAACATCGTGATTAAATTTTTATTTCGATTAAAGGGGTTCTCTGTCTTGATAATATCTTCTTTTCTTAGATAATTATTGAGAGGAATACCTCCAAACATAACTAGGAACAAATTTTCTTTTAGTTGTGTTACAATTACAAAGAATCTCTTGCTTAGTATTTACTTGTAATATTGATGGATAAATATATAAGTCTTTCTTATATTGTTTCCGGATGTTTCAATTGCTAAAATTTGAAGAAATTGCCTCTTTCTGGCGAATGAATGAAAGAGCCACTTCAAATTAGTATTTCGAAATGAAAGAATTTCGTTCTATCAAAATATTAGATCTTTTGAATTGATTAATAATGCATTTTATTTGACAACATTGGAAATTCATAACGAAGTGAAGTTTAGTGTGTATACTAAATGCAAACGAATTGGCTTATTCATTAGTTGTTTTTTATTTCTTTGTTAATATTTATTATAAATAACAATTCCAGTGATTATTTTATTCATTAATTTTACATTATTGATTCTTTTGTTCATTAATATTTATCTATTCTAAATATCACTTCCATTAGTTATTATTACTGATTAATAAGAATTACTAGTTAATATCAATCATGTAAAAATAAATAATAAATTAAAATAAATAGAGAAAAACCAGTTATCAGAGTCGAACCAATGACCATCGCTTTTCAAATACTATGCTTTAACCTCTGAGCTAAGCAGGCTCCTATAAGAAACATTGTATATGCATAGTGTTAAGATATTTATTATATTTCATTATTTAATTTTGTCATTTTTTATTATTGGGTCTTCGAGATAATGATTAAAAATCCAAATCAAAAGGTGGTGTAAATAAGTAATACTTCTAAGTATTATTTTCATTGCGTGTGTGATTCTAAGTATTATTTTCCATACTTGTATAACCCTACTTTTGGACTATAACATGTGACTGATTTTGTGATTGTTTTTTGGTTTGGTGTTGATCGTAGTTGTGCGTGTATGGCGAAGCTTTTATTTGATTATTTTGTGATTTGAGGGATATTGTGAAATTGCTGAAGTGAGGGAGGCTTGCGTATGTGACTTGGTCTGTGTCTTAATGTGGGTTGATCGAAGGTGCTTGGACAGATAACATTGTTGTGAGCAGAAAATTGTGAGAGAGTTAAAACAGTGTATTTGTGTGCGTGAACTTCGTTTTTGAAAGATGTTCACTTGGGTTGAAGGATAGTGTGAGTGAGTTGCAGATTTTGTGATGGTGCGTGTGTGACTTCCTCTCTGGACTTCGTGTATGTGCAGCCTTGTTCTGTGTAGGTCATAGATGCTTGAGTAAATCACATTATAATGGAGTGCAGAACATAAAAGGGCAGAAGTAGATTTGGCATGTGTGACTCTTTAGCTGTGCGTGATTTGTTGGCTGCATCTTAATCTTTGGAAAAGCCGAAAACTTTAGGAAGTTGTTCTTTATTTACTTCTTAAGTGTTTTCATTCGTGTTGAATTTTGTTCAATCACTTAAATTATTTATTTTGTGTTCTTTCATTATAAGATTGTTGAGAAAAATTTTCTGTTGAGGTTAATATAAATCGGTCGTGTTATTGGGTGTGAATCACTTTCATGGTAGTGAGGACAAGGGGTAGTGTCGAGGGTTGAGTGATGTCAACTTGTTAAAGCCTTTTGTAAAACTATCGTTATCCTTTAGTGAAAGTATTGAGCTGGATGAGGGCCCCACAGATGTAGGCAAAGTGTGCCAAACTGCGTTAACAAATATCAGTAAACATTTATTTTGATGCATTTAATTTTTTTGGTTTTTGAGTTTACTAGAACCAACTATGGTAAATTGAAGAGTTTGCGAAACTAATACACTCCTATGATTTTTCACATAGGAATTTAACAAACTACTCCAATTTATGCTATTAATTTTGATTTCTTTATTCTTTTCATTCTTAGTTATTCATAATTAATATCATTATAGAAATAAAACAGAGTATTGTCTGATTCATGAGGATACGAAAAAATGCTTTTCATGTGATCGGATTGTAAGGTTTGGGAATATGGGTGTCTGATCCTTATGGACTCACCGGGAAATTCCAAGCTGTAAATCCCACATGGGGTATGGAAGGGACAAACAAGTATTTATTTATTGTTTCTCGAAATCAAAGAAAAAATTGAACGAATGAGTTTTGGGGGTGATATAAGAGTAAAATGTAGAATGAATCATACAAATCTTTTTTGTACCGATATTCAAACTCATGTGACAAACCAAGGCTCTGAAAAGATCACTCAGGAAATCACGCATCTAGAAGCCAATTTACTTCGAAATTAAAAAAAATGGAGTTGTAAAAAATTATAAATAAATAATGAATAAAAATAAGGTAATGAAAATAAATTCTCGATTAGATTAGGAATACACTTTTTTATTAGTTATGGATAAATGATGTTTCTATGTTATACTATTCTAAGTGTGACGATGAATCGATTTGATAACTCAGATATTGTTATTTATGATATTGATCCGATTCGACATCATCACCATGGAATTCATCCCATTGAATTTATAGATGTTAGCAACTCTATGGGATTCAATCCTGAGTTATTGCGAAGTAAAGAAAAACGAAAGGACAAGATTATGGAAGTAAATATTCTCGCATTTATTGCTACTGCATTGTTCATTTTAGTTCCTACTACCTTTTAACTTATAATTTACGTAAAAACTGTTAGTCAAGTTAGTCAAAGTAATTAATTTGAATGAAACTTGACTTCTTACTTCTTAATGGATTGCAAAAAAAAATGCAAAGAATTCAAATTTCACGTTATAGATAAATAAGGGAGGACTATAATCAGCACTATTCTATAAGATCCAATAGTATAGTAGAATGAAGTTTTTCTTCTTTTTCTTCTTTTTGATCTAGAAATAAAGAAAATTGGATAAAATCAAAAGTTAATAAAGTCCCCCCTTTAAGTGAAAAAAATTGGATATTGGATGTATCCATTTTTAATTCAATTTCTTGATAATTAAGAATAAGAAAGATAAGATGAATTTTATTTATCCAAACCTTTTTAATGGAATTTTTTATGGAAGTTTCATTTATGCTTAACAAATTGGAACAAGATATGTTTGGCATTTGTGAGAACTTTTTGAATCAAGTCTCCTACTTAGACTGACAAAATCCACGATCAATTATTATATCCTCTATTTAGAGAGGAGAAACGAGTGTCAATATTCTAATGATTCAAAAATATTTTTCTTTTACATAATTGATGAAAAATGGATTATTGATTATTGAACCAATGCGTCTTTTTTTTCTTCAGTCAAATCCTTAGTTTATTGGATTTGATATGATATAAAAATCTTTTTTTATTCTGATTGTACCTATATAACCTAAGTTTTTTATTTGTTATTTGGGTTGCTAACTTAACGGTAGAATACTTGGCTTTTAAGTGCGACTAACATCTTTTACAGATTTTAGATCAATCTATATAATTGGATGAAGAACGATCCAATAATGTAAATAAATGGAAAATTCAAAATAATGGGGGATGGAAATGCGAAAATGTCTACGGATTTAATCAGATAAAATCTGAAGGATTTTGTAGGTTCATTGATAAGGGTTGAACAGAAGAGCTTTATAAGTTTCCAAAAATTGAAGATACAGATCAACAAATTGAATTTCAATTATTTGTGGAAACATATCAATTAGTAGAACCATTAATAAAAGAAAGGGATGTTGTATATGAATCGTGTACTTATTCTTGTGAATTATATGTATCTGCGAGACTAATTTGGAAAACCAATAGGGATATGTAAGAATTCTTGGTGCCTAACATTACTATTTTTTTACGAAGTTTTGTTATAGCATCTATAACCACTTCCGGTTAAGGTGGACAGCCCGGCAAATAAACATCCACAGGAATTAGCTTATCAACTTCCCGAATAGTACTAATCGAATCGATATTAAACATCTCCCTGTAATTGTACATGCTCCCATAGCAATAACATATTTGGGTTCGGACATTTGTTCATATAATCTTACTAAAGAAGGAGTCATTTTTATGGTTACTGTGCCTGCTGTTAGAATCAGTTCTGCCTGTTTAGGACTCAATCTTGGTTCTAATCCATAGCGATCGAAGTCAAATATATTGTTGTTGTTGTTGTTGTTTTTATTATTTTTATTATTATTATTATTATTATTATTATTATTATTATTATTATTATTATTATTATTCAAATAAAGCAAGAAACTTTTGGATTGTTAAATCACCGATGAAAAGTAAATAAAACAACAGAGCCACCATAATGTTTTGTTAACTCCTAAGGGAAGGGTGGTTATTGGATCATTTACCAATCTAGGCCTACTTGATTTTCTTTTTTTGGTAGATGTTGGGATTTGTATTCAAAGTAATTAGAAATTCAGCAATTATAGTCGTACAACTAAGGGTTAACTTTTCACTATTTCACTTAACTTTCGATTATTTCAGATTAAGTAGTATGAACATAAATCAAATAGATGCAAAATAAATAGAATAAGTAGAATAAGAATAAATATAATTGGCAGACTCATGTGACAAGCCAAGGCTTTGAAAAGATGACTAAGGAAATCCCACATCTAGAAGCCCATTTACTTCGGAATTTAGACAAAACTGTTTACTGTGATGCTGGCATCTCGGGTAGAGACGGGTGATCTTTTAGTTGGTAAATTAACGTTTCAAATGGGGAAAGAATGTGGTTGACAGTATACTTTGGATCGAAATTGGGGAAAGTACTGCCTGATCGCTTTTACCAACTTTTTGGCCCCAATTTATATTCTTTTTATAATTAAAATTTCAAATTTAAAGGAAAATTAACATTCTTTTTTTATATTTTATATATTCAAATTCAATATTTTTTATATATTAAATTTCAATATTATGCAAAAGTTTTCTTTTCAATAAATTGAAGAACCTATATTACTAATTTGTTGCGTATCTTACTCTTCCTATTCATCCACTCATTCTATTATTTCTAAATCATCCGTTAAACTTAAAGTAATATTATTCCTAGAATACATTACTCTACTCGAATTACTCAGATCTAATATAATTTAGAAATTGTATTCAATTCAATTTGAATTGTTAAATTCAAAAGTCTTTGTGGAAAGATCTATAAAAAATACTAATACAGTTTGATTTCTCAGCTCACTTAGTAGTCCTTCTAAAGCCCACTTTTGTCCTATACTACGAGTGAAAGGGAAAATGAAAAATTTTCTTTTTTCAATTTATCAAAAGAAAGAAAAAAATTGGGTCATAAAATTGTTCTTTATAAAAGAAATAATAAACAAACTTTCACAATAAAAAAGAAATCCAATTCTATTATTTCGATTTAGAGACATATATGACTTGAATAAAACTGAAAAGGAACAAAGTTTGATAATCAAGAATCAGACAATTCATAAAATTTATGGCCAAATTGCATCTATGGAGTGGACAAATTATTCATTGACTAGGATTGAAAATCATGTATTTTACATATCCATATAATTGAGTCCTTGGGTTTTCGAAATAGTGTATAAAGAAGTGCTTCAAATTATTGCTATTTGACTTAGACCTGTTCTAAAATAAAAAAGTTGAGGCGTTTCGAATTGTTTATGCACTCTACAGATAGAGGAATACATAGAGATGAACATAGTTAAGAAAATGAAAGATTTATTTGAAATTGTTCGTTTGGAAATTTCCCAAAAAGCTAATCATAGGTTCTTCTCTCCAACAGAACAATAAGGCCATTATACTCATTACTAAACTTGTTAAAGAGATGAAATATAACCAAGGTATTTTTTTTTATCAGAGGTTGAGTCGATCATTAGAAGAAGAACTAGACAAAAAATTAGGACATATTCAGGGAAAATTTGTTATTCTATCCAAGACTCTCTCAGTCATAAGTCTGAGTTAAGTGGAATTTTTGAATTGCTTTTCAGTTTATCAGTTGCAAATTCAAATTTGAGTATAAATTTATCTTTATTTCATCGTTCACACCTATTTTATACGTTCCATATCCTTATATGGAGTTAGATACAATTTTATGTGATTCTGTAACCTATAAACATAATATAAAATTTTTTTATCATTGTTAGATCAATCTATATAATTGGATGAAGAGCGATCCAATGTACCTTGCAGCTCGTATAGTTTGTTGACCATACTTCATGAGACCAGTTAGCATGGGGAACATATCATAAATAGTTATGAAAAATTTTATATTTGGTTCTTTCTCTTGGTTGAGACGTCTGGCAATGACAAGTAATGCGCACCGCAGCAGAACTCTGGGGAGACTCCCCCCAGTCACAGTCGTGACTGGAAGAGTCACACTTTGACTCTTAAGATTATCAATTTATGATAAAAGTAACTTAATAGTAATTAATAACATAATCAAACAATATTTTGAAGAGTTGAGTAAAAGAAAGAAAACTAATTTATGATAAAAGTAACTTAAAGAAAGGAAAACTAATTTATAGTAGTTTCAAAAACCAATCATGCTTAAATCCACTCTTCAAGACATTTCTTAGAATTTTCAGTAAGTCTCTTTTTTCAACAAGGAGAAGAGGAAACTTGTTGTAATATTTTATTTTTTCACGAGTAAAAAGTACCTCTTTTTACAATCTTTCTCTAAGAAGAAGAGTAGCTATACTCATAAAAGAATTTACAAATTCAAAAGACCTTATTAGGTTTGGGGGTCAAACTAGCTGTTAAAAATAAGAAATCGTCATTATCAATTACTAGTTACTGTATATTGATTGATCAATATGCGGTTGACCAATGTAGTAACTGTTGGAACATTAATGTTATCTTGAGAAAGATTGTGCGGTTGACAGATGTACTAATTGTTGGGACATTGGTTAATTATAACATATTAGTTGACCAATGCACAATCAATATTGCTACAAAGTCTTAGGTGCATAAGTTTTGACAACTTTAACTTATATTTTTCTACCATTAACTTATATAAGTCTACCAATACACCTAAAATCATTAGCCTAACATCTTTAAAAAACTTAATCTTTCTAATGGAAAATTGAGTTTAAACACTTCTTTAAATGTACCCAAATGTATTTTTTAAGGATCTTCCTTTCTTTAAAATCAAAACCTTAATTCCTTTTAGTGATTGAGCTAAAATATAAATGTGTTTATGTATAAAAAACCTTTAAAATATCAAAGTGATTAAGTAGGAAGTATAATAAACATTACATATTCATTTATAACTTTGTTATGCTTGTTCTTTCTAGATCTTGATTTTGTTCTTCAATTGAATAAGTTGAACTTCAACTTTTCTCTAGTGCCTTCATGAGATGTATCTAGAGGAGTATATTAATTTTAGGCGAAGAAAAGTCACAACCATGCAAGTGTAAGAATTATCAGTAACATAAAAATTCTAATAAATTTAGTTAGGTTGTTATATCCTCCAAAATTCAGGAAATAATTTTAAAGAACACCTATAAATTTATAATATCAACTTTTTGTAAATCAATGCCAATGCTTCATCGTCATTCCTACTTCATCTTTGCCCCTAATTCTGTGATAAATTTACTAAAGGAAATCGTCTGAAAATGTCGCATAATTTGATGTAGTTGAGATTAGGGAATATGGGTTGGGTTTTACAAGATTTGTGAAGGTGGCAAAGAGATTCGTAGTGAGACGGTGAGAGGGCGACTTCTGTAGTGTTACAAAGAAAATGATGGAGGATGTCAGCACTACCAATGCTTCATCGTCATTCATGCTCCATCGTCTTCCCCAATTCTGTGATAAATTTATAGAAGGCAATCGTCCGAAAATGTCACATAATTTGATGTGGTTGAGATTAGGGGATCTAGGTTGGGTCTTACAAGGTGAGAGAGTGACTTCTGTAGAAACGATATGGTGAGAGGGCGACTTCTGTAGTCTTACAAAAAAGATGATAGAGGACATCGGCTAGGTCGGCTTTACTCATAAGCCATAAATTTTAGGAAGAGTAACAGAGTGTTTAAAATTTAAGAAGAATGACAACGTTTTTCAATTAGACAGAATAAGATAGGGTATATTAGACAGAGGATCTGGACTCGTAGATCTCAACCATCCAATTTATTACAGTGAATGGATGAGATCTGTTAAGAACAGGATAGGCGGAATAGAATATGTGGAACTGAAGATTTGTTTTCCAATAAAAAAGGGACAGTGAAATAATATTTGTTGGAGCTAATTGATATTGTACTATCATAATCTGAAATATGATATGCCACTGACAAAAAAAGTGACTCTACAAGAAAATAGTGAATTAGGGATAGAAAATACCGACGGAAATGACAAATATTTCGTCGGTATATAACATTACCAGCGGAATAAACCGACGGTCAAAAACGTCAGAGATTCGGCCGTAGCTAAACTTACTGACGGAACGTTTCTATACCGTCGGTAAAATTACCGATGGTTTATTTTATTCCGTCAGTAATTTCAACTGAAAAGTTACCGACCGTCAGAAATTTTTCGTCGCTAAATTTACGGACGGTAAGTTGCTCACCCGTATGTAAATTTAGCATCAGAATGTTTCGAATACGGTCGGTAAAGTTACTGACAATGACTTTTTGTCCGTCGGTAAATTCTGACCTATTACCGACGGAAAGTATTGTCCGTCGGTATAGTATATAGACAATTACCGACGGAAATTATGTATATTTCCGTCGAAAAATTTTTTTATTAATTTTTTTAAAAAATATGTATTTCCATTATATTTAAATTATAATCGTCGAAAAATTTTATTAATAATATATATTTAATTAGATATAAATAATTAAATAAAAATTTTGATTAATGAATATAA
>JAOTAY010020070.1:0-13546 GCA_025629805.1 Erythroxylum baracoense
TTCATTTTAAATGAACCGGCCGATTTTTTCTTTCACCGGTTCAGCAGTTTTTACCGGTCCGACCGCAAAATGAACGGATCAATCACTCACAAAAAATAAGGGCTAAACCGGACCGTTTCATGCTCCGATTCACCAGTTTACCGGTCTTACCGGCCGGTTCGGTCCGGTTTTTAAAACACTGGTTTTGGGTCAAGACTTCATATTGAGATTTTGTTTAATGTTTGGTGATTATTCAAGGTGGCTTGAATTATTGAATAGTTATATCGATTGCCAGCTTAATTCTGTTTTATTAATTATTGAGTAATAATTGAGCATTAGTTTTTGGTATCCTTAGTTCTATTCTAATATTTTGGTGGCAATTAGTAGATCGAGACTTTGGAAAATATTTTTATGACAACTCGAGGTGGCTCGGTAGTTGGATTAAAAGCTTGATTATAACTCTTGGTTCATTGTTTTTTTAACTCCCATATCTGTTTAAGTGATGATTACCTGTGCTATTGAATTGGAGGGTTGTTTTTATCATTGTTAATCAATTGTTTTTTTCATTCCATTCACTTACTGCCATCTCATATCACTCATTTCAAATTTAAAATATCAAAAACAAGTCCGTTATGTTTATTTTAATTCATTGCAATTTTAGTGATAGTTAATCAAATCAAACCCCATTCTATAGTTAGGTTGCATTGCATTTAATTACTTAGGAATTTCATTTCATTTTTTGGCTCCTCAAAGAGAACGACCCGAGATTACACTATATGCAATCCTTGGTTAAATTTTTAAGTAACCCCAAGGCAACATCGAACTTAAGTTGTTTCAGTATCTTTCAAAATCATCCATTGTCTTTTTAAATTTTGAATTATGTATCTATTATTGCTTGTCATCATCAAAAAGGGAGATATTGTTAACTCGAGGTTTATTCTTAATGATTTTGATGATAACTATATAATATTTCAAAATTAAAAATGGATTTATTACTAACAGATTTATTCTTAAAAGGAATACATAAGAAATATAATTCTTTTCTTACAGGAACCTTCTTTATGAACTTACCTTATTAAGAACAGTTTATCCGAGAGGATCCTCCTAATTATTAAGGTCATATATTAAGTTGTGTGATTAATGAAAGAATTTTTACAAATATGACATCGAAGTTATTCAGAATTAAATCCATCCAATTGGCTAAAGATTCAAAAGAAGCAACGGCTAGTTGAAAGAAATGCCTACTTAAAGAAGAGCCACTGCTTTTGTGAACATAGATCAGACTTTTGAAATACAACTATAGCATAAGTTATTTTGAAAGTGATATCATTGTAAAATCTCTTGTGCTTTAGAAACTGAAAATATTTTTAAGAAAGATCAGTATAACTTATATCGAGAGAACTTCATTTTTTGGTAAGAGCTTGTAAAGGCTAACTAAATACTACTAGTTTGGAAGGTTGGAGAAACTTGAAAAATATTAACTTTTGAGCTTTGAGAAGCTCGTCAAATTACTATTTGTTTTGATAGTAAAATACTCAAGTTGGATACTTGAAGATTGGACGTAGGTTTGGGCTGCAAACCAAACTAGTATAAATCGACTGTGTCCTTCTTCCTTCTCTCTTAACTTTTATATTTTCACATTATATTGTGCGTGCGTGCGTGCGTGTGTGTATGTGTGTGTGTGTGTGTGTGTGTGCACGTGTGTGTGTATGTGTGTGTGTTTATGTCTGTGTTTGTGTGTCTGTGTCTATGTGTGTGTTTATTTCAACAAGAGGCTACTTCACTTTTAACAGGCTCTTTCTGTTTTTAACTTCAAAAAGGCTCTTTTTAGTTTTAACAGGTGCCTTCCATTTCAAATTGCTTTTAACAGGACTTTTTGTTTAACGTGCTCCTTTCGTTTAAACAAGATCCTATCCTATAACAGACTCCTACCATTTTAACTATTGACAGACTCCTGTCATTACTTCTTAAACTGAAAGTAACTTGCAAATTTTTTTAAGTCACACACAATTCACCCCCCTCTTGCGTGTATTTGCTTTATCACATTCTTCTTTATTTGATTTAGGGTTGGATTTTGCAGAAGTGGTGTAGGCTCAAACTCACTTTCAATAACCTCCCATAAACTAACAACTTGCAAATAGAACTTCATTTTGATAGCCTAAGAGTGATAATTTTCTCCATTGAAAATAGAAATTGGAATTGAGAAATTGCTTGATGCCATTGCTAAGGTTGAACACTCATATTTTAAAAAAAAAATTTACTACTCAATCCTCAAAAGCCTAAGAATAATTGGAGCTCTAATACTAATTTGTTAAAACAATTGTTTAACTCATGTAATGTTCCATTGCTAAATGAAAGAAAGGCTATGCCTACTTAAAATGGCTTACAAACAAACTAAACTTAGCAAAAAATAAGCAACCATCTAAGAAAGTGGCTAAACATCATCCCACATAATCCTCCACTAATAGCTAGAGAATACCAACAAAATATCACATGCTAATTTGACCACTCACTCTACTAACATCCTAATGCTAGAAAATAGTAACTAAGAAAATTAATTATTTTAATTATTTTGAAGCACTTGCTAACACATCTTGCCTATATCTCTCTAGCCTGTTATCTTTATCAAAAATTTCTTTCTATTTCAGTCCATTTCCTGATAAGTAGTTAGAGTCACTAAAGTTAGCCCTTCTACTTAGATTTTCATTTCAATAGATCGTACTTTGCTTCCAAAAACCTAAATGTTGCACCCTTAGAAACTACTCTTCTTGATATTACAATCTCTATTTCCATACCTGTTCCTCCAATACTCCACCTATCTCCACCTTTTCAGGTTCCCCATCTCTAACCTTGAATAATGCAACCTCCTAATCATCTCCATCAATACAGGTAATTCTTTCATCTCTATACCTTGTTATTATCATCTGATATAACAATAACATCTTCAAGTTAAAATATGTCTTTGAGTTGTTAAACCATAGCATGTATCTTAAACACAAAAATACATTACGTATGATTAACTTTCATGTATGCAAAAAAAAATGTATAAATGTCAAGCAAAAGCATAATAGAAAATTAAAATACCTCCAGCCATTGCTTACAAGCTCTGTCCAGCAATGTTCTCATGACCAAAATGAGAAATTTTGAATCTTCTAACCTTTGATCTCCACAACCTAATGATGTCTCATTTTCTTACATGAAACTGAGGATAGGGACACAAAATATATAATTTCATCCCTTTTTTATATCTGCCCATCGCAGAAGCTGTATATGGGTGTTTGTGTGATTAATAGGTTAAACCATTAAATGGACCAGATTTGAACAGTAAGGATATCCTAGGATTTCAGGAAAATCCTACATTCTCCCATTTAGTCCATTTAGCCCAACATCAAACATAACAAGAAACTAAATATATGAATCATGGCGATAAGTCCCCTTATAGTGAGTATTATCTTTCATGTATTACAATATATAAAGTCTCTCATTACTAGCCCTTAAACTTAATGAATAAACCATATGTTTATTCTAGGTCCAAACTAAATGATAATTCTTAAAACAATCAAATATACGTGCACAAAACCATAGAAGAAAACATTAAATTAAATAAAAGTTCCATTGAAACAACAAATGTACAATGAAAATAACATTTTGGAACCAAGTCCTATTCGCACTACATGATCCTTAAACTACTTAAATGGCATGCCTTTAGCTAAAGGATCCGCAATCATCAACTCAATGCTCAATAACAACTTTCCTTTCCTTAACACATTCTCTTATGGCTAAATACTTAATGTCTATATACTTGCTTTCAATTCCACTGTTGTTATTTTTATCTATAAAGATCGTAGCTGAGTTGTCACAGTACAACTTTAATGGCTTAGAAAGTGAGTTAACAACTCTAAGCCCAGATATAAAACTCTTCAACGATACATCATTTGAGGTGGCCTCAAAACATGATACGAACTCAACCTCCATAGTAGAAGTAGCAATCAGAGTCTGCTTGGCACTTCTCCAGGATACAACTCCACTAACTAGCATGAAAATATAACCAGATGTTGATTTTCTTGAATTAATGCAGCCATCAAAGTCTAAATCAGAGTACCCAACTACTTCCAAGTTCTCAGTTTGCCTCTATATAAGCATGCAGTCTTTTGTACCCTGAAGATATCTCATAACCTTCTTTACAACTTTCAAGTGGTCAACACCTGGGTTACTCAGATATCTACCTACATTCCAATAGCATAAGCGATGTCAAGTCTGGTGAAGACCTGAGCATATATAAGGATTCCAACAACTGAAGCATATGGAATGTTCTTCATGTGTTCTTATTCAAAATCATTTTTCAGGCATTGATTCAAATTGAATCTATCACCCTTCACTATGGGTGCTAGACTTGGTGCACAATCTTTCATCAAAAATCTCTCTAAAACTTTGTTAATGTAGATCTCTTGAGACAAACCCAAAATGCCTCGAGATCTTTCTCTATAGATCTTAATGCCAATGACATAAGATGCCTCACCCATATCTTTCATATCAAAATTATTTGAGAGAAATTGATTCACCTCATATAGCAAACCCTTATCATTAGTCATAAGCAAAATATCATCCATGTATAACACAAGCAAACAAGTTTTACTCCCACTAACCTTCTAGTATAAACATTGGTCCATTACGTTCTCTTCAAAACCGAATGAAGTGATAACCTTGTGAAATTTTAAATACCACTATTGGGAGGCTTGTTTCAATTTATATATGGATTTATTAAGTTGCAGACTAAATGCTCACCATCACTAGATGAGAATCCTTCAGGTTATTTCATGCAAACCTCTTCCTCTAGTTCAATATTGAGAAATGTTGTTTTCACATCCATTTGATGTAACTCAAAATCAAAATGAGCTACCAATGTTATGATTACACAAAGAGAATCTTTCTTAGATATAAGAGAAAATGTCTCTGTGTAAATGATTCCTTCCCTCTGAGTGAACCCTTTGGCAACAAGTCTTGCCTTATATCTCTCAATGTTGCGTCGTGAGTCTTTCTTTCTCTTAAATACCCATTTACATCAAATGGCTTTCACACCATTGGACAACTCAACGAGATCTTAGACTTAGTTAGATGTCATAGAATCTATCTCATCTTTCATGGCATTATACCACTGGTCTGATTCCTTAGAACTCATGGCCTGTGAAAAAGTTTTAGGATCATTTTCGGCTCCAATGTTATTGTTTGACTCTTGTATATACACTATATAATCACAAGGAATTGCTGACCTTCTAACTCTAGTATATCTCCTCAATGATGTATCATCATCCTCTTAAAGAACTTATTGCTCAATTTGTTGTTCAATCGGTTGCTCAATAATTTTTTATTATTCCTCATTTACAACTTGATCTACTGGATTGGCATCAACAGCTTATGAAACTTCAGTAACTAGTTGTCTGACACCCATTTCAACTTGAGGGGTGTGAATGATAATCAATCTATCACTGAGCTTCATAATGGTCCTTTTCAAAAACTAGGTCTTGAAATTAACCATTCCCACTGATCAAGTCATTCTCAAGAAATTTTGCATTTCTTGATTCCATAATCCTAGTGTTATGAGATGGACAATAAAACCTATACCCCTTAGACCTTTCAGCCTATCTAATTAAATACCGACTAATGGTCTTTGGGTCTGGCTTCTTCTCTTGTGGGTTGTAAATTCTCACTTCAGACGGGCATCCCTAAACACATATATGCCTCAAACTCAGTTTCCAATCCTTAAATAACTCAAAAGGTATCTTTGAGATAGCCTTGGTTGGAACTCGGTTTAATATATATACACAATCACCTTTAGAGCTTCAGTCCATAGGAACTGAAGAAGTTTTGTGTTACTCCTAATACGTCTCACCATATCCATTAAAGTTTGGTTTCTTTTGTCTACTAACCCATTATGATCCGGAGAACCAGGCATGGTGTACTGGGCAACAATCTCATGTTCCTGAAAAAACTTCACAAATAGACCAGGTGCTTGTCCATTCTCTATGTATCTACCATAGTACTCTCCACCTCTATCTGACCTCATAATTTTAATTAGTTTTTCACATTGACTCTCTACTTTAGCCTTAAAAACTTTAAAAGCATCCAAAACTTTGTCCCTAAAATGAAGTAAGTAGAGATACATATATCGTGAATAATCGTCTATGAAACTGATAAAGTATTTTAGACTATTTACATCCATATCTGGACAAAAAATATCTGTATGTATAATTTCTAATAGGTTTGTGCTCCTCTTTGTACTCTTTTTAGACTTGTTAATTTGCTTACCTTTAATGCAATCCACGCGAGTCTCAAAATCAGCAAAATCTAAAGTACTAAATACCCCTTTATTTACTAATCTCCTAATTCTCTTAATAGAGTGTCCTAATCTATGGTGCCATAATATAAAGGATTCCTCATTCACAATACATTGTTTTAACCCAGCAGTGACATGTGTAGAATTATAAGCATCATCATTTTGTAATTAAATGGAATAAAGACCATTAAATAATATACCATAACTAATAACTTCATATTAATTATATAAACTGAAACCAGAATCTGAAAATTTAAAAGGAAAATCGAAAGGTACAAGTCTTGATATAGAAATCAAATTTCTAAAGAAATTTGGACCATAAAAGATATTTTCCAAACACAAAATAAAACCACTACTTAAAACTAAACTGTAAGTGCCAATGGCTTTCACATGTGAACTCATCCTGCTTCCTAAATAGATGTATTATTCAATTCCCACCGGTTTCCTTAGGTTTTTACATACCCTGTAATGTATTTAAAACATGGTTTGAAGAACTAGAATCAATCCACCATGTGTTATGATTAACATTGACCATATTAGATTCATAACAAACAAATGAAAATGAACTATCTTTCTTTTCGAGCCAGTTCTTAACTTAGCACAATCTTTCTTCATGTGTCCCTTCTTCTTGTAAAAGAAATACTTTGATGGTTTCTTTATATCATACTGAGGAGGAATTTTTCCTTTTCCCTTGTTTTTTGCATCATCCTGCCTTTTCTTTCCTAAAACAGTCAAATTCATCCTTTCACCCTCTTCCATCAACAACCTTTCCTCTTCTTGCACACACATGGTCAATAGTTCATTAATCAACCACTTATCCTTATGTGTGTTATAAGAGATTTTGAAAGGACTGTATTGTTGGGGTAGAGTGCATAGAATGTAATGTTCTAGGAAAGATTCTGATATGGTAACCTCCAAGGCTTTGAGCTGAGCTGATATATCCCTCATGCGCATGATATGATCACGTACGCCCCCTATCCCAGTGAACTTCATGGATGACAACTAAATAATCAAGGTGCTGGTAAGAGCCTTATCAGATGTAGCGAATTGCTCATCAATGGCCTTTAATAGATCCTTGACTTTATTATGATGTTCAACAGAATTACAAATACCAGCACATATTTTGGTCTTTATGAACGTCATAGAGAGGCGATTAGATCTCTCCCATTTTTCATAAAGACCAATAGTATTCGGAGTGCTAGTTTCAATTATACTTTGTGGTTCATCTTTTCTAATAGCATAATCCCCAACCCAAATGAAGGAGAATTCTCTCCTTTCACACCTTATAGTTGTCTTAATTTGGAAATTTCATACTTAATATCAGAAATATTCACAGTCTAAGTAACTACAAATTCAAACATACATGCTTATTATTTATAATTTGAGACCAATAATAATTCATGTTTTACCAATATAAATCATGCTTTTAATAAATGAATCTAGTGACATAAGACTTGCCTATGGGCTGAAGTTCTACTCAATTAGATTCATCTATAACTTTACGAAAAAACTACTAAATTATGTTCCTTTTCTTAATTCCTGTAAGTAGATTAAGAAATATAATCCGATATTTCATCATAATTAATCATACAAATATTACAAAATTCATGTGGGTAGATTTTATCATATCACGTATGATTAATTACAATTAACGTTTAATGTTATCTTAAAACTAAATATATAATCCTAATTGATTGGTGATGTTGTGGTTGCTCCCAATTAATTAAAATCATATATATCACTTATATTACATTAAGCTTAAATAAAGGCTAAAAATTTGCATCAATTAATTAATAATTCAAATAAATCAAATAACAATGCACAAAATTATTTAATCTACTTTTGCATGTATAATGATCATAAATTTATACACACAATTTTCAATTAATCAGATATAATTTGTGCAAATAGTTAAACAATTATAACTTGCATGTCAAATTTAATTCAAATATTAAACATACAAAGTAAAAATTAATATTCATAAAATATTAATACCAAAAATGATTTTATAATTAAAATCACAAACAAAATGGGTTAAGTGCTTAATTAACCCAACAATTACAAACATTAACTGAATTAATTAATTATAAAAAATAAACAGAAACATCATCTCCAAACTCCAGTGGAGTCGGTGGAACCCGGCTCTACCCGAAGCAACACAGGTGCACAGCAGGCACGGGAAAGTTAAGGAGCGCAATGATGGGATGACGACTACGAGCCGACGAGCGTGACATGCCAAAAAAACAAAACTTACGATGTTGGATGGCTGGCGATGTCCGAAGGCCGCCATGCATTGTCATCATCGTCCCTCCTCCCTCCATCATCTTGTCACCAGTGGGTGCAACATGGAGTGCCAAATCACAATTCCGACGTCCATCATGCATACGAATGTCGAGTTTTATCAACAAACACATGGTAAACTCATGCGGCAAAAATAAAATTAAGAAACAGAGCATAATAGAGGAGCATTTTCACAGACCCATTCAGACACAAAGTAGAGGCAAAAAGGCTCTGATACCAAATGCTAAAGTATAGCATGCATCTTAAACACAAAAATACATCACCTGTGATTAACCTTCATGCATGCTAAATAAATGTATAAACATCAAGCTGAAGCATAACAGAAAATTAAAATACCTCCAGTCATTGCTTACAAGCTCTGTCCAGCAACGTTCTCACGACCAAAATGAGAAATTTTGAATCTTCTAGGCTCGGATTTTCACAACCCGATGATGTCTCGTTTTCTTGCATGAAGCCGATGATAGGGACCCAAAATATATAATTTCATCCCTTTTTAATCTCTGCCCATCACAGAAGATGTATATGATGTGTATGGGCATTTGCGTGATTAATGGGTTAAACCATTAAATGGACTAGATTTGAACAATAATGATATCTCAGGATTTCGGGAAAATCCTACATCAGTACCTTATTGTTTATGAATCTTATGAACCTCTACTCTCACTCAAGTAATGGGATATACTTGTTGGTGTGATGCCATGTAAAATGAATTTGATACCCTTATAATAATCAAATATAGGACTTAGTTCCTACTTCAAACACATAGAATATAGTTGCTTATACATAGATTTATATGGCAAAATGCAAATATGATGGAATGATCAATCGATCCAGGGC
Organism: Erythroxylum baracoense; assembly: GCA_025629805.1. Classification (NCBI taxonomy): domain Eukaryota; kingdom Viridiplantae; phylum Streptophyta; class Magnoliopsida; order Malpighiales; family Erythroxylaceae; genus Erythroxylum; species Erythroxylum baracoense. The sequence goes on from JAOTAY010020070.1 coordinate 9,452, forward strand.
ACTCTTGGTTGCTAAGGGATTTGCTCACACAAACATTAGTTCAATCGTAAAGTTTGTCATAGTATATATGATTTTATCCATTTTCACTCAATTTTCATGGCCACTTTAACAATTGGATATGAACATCGCTTTCCTTTATATAAATCTTAAAGAAGAAGTTTACAAAAATAACCACCTAGCTTCATTAATCTTTAATCTTTCTATCATATACATCTTTTATATATTTATGGTCTTTGTCAAGCTCCACGGGCTTACTACAATAATTTAAAATAATATTTACTTTCGTCTAAATTTATCAATTATCAATCAGACATATCTGTCTTCATCCTCTCCTTCAAGAAGAATCTTATTTTCCTCCTTATGTATGCTAACAACGTCGTCGTCATTGATAATGACATAGATACTGTGAGTCAAGTCATTCATTGTTTTAACTCAACGGTTCTCCATCAAGAATCCTGGTGACCTTAACTTCTTTCTTGGTGTTTAGGTATTATTTGCTAAAGAGCGCAATGTACCATTTCAACATAAATATATTAGTGATCTTCTCCATAAGCATAAGATGAGTGATGCAAAGGGAGTTCACAATCAACTCTCTAGCACAAAAAGATTATGTTTACTAGATGGCTCACGTCCAGTACATCCTTCCCAATATTGAAAGTCATTGATGCTCTTCAATTCCTTTCACTCACTTGGCCTAATATATCTTGTGTAGTGAATAGTCTATATCAGTTTATACATTGTCCAACAGCCTCTCATGGGTTATCTACTAAACGTGCTCTCCCTACCTTAAGGAAGAAATTTCCTATGATCTTTTTTTTTTTTTTTTGGCAATCCTTTTCTATATGGCAACTATAGGACTTTAAAATTTACTTCACAAACTTCATTTTCCCTAATCTACTGCACCGTGGTTTATTGTAATAATGTTGGCACTACATACTTACGTCAAAATCTTATATTCAATATCCATGTGAAACATATCAAAGCCAATCTTCACTTTATTCGATCTCATGTTCGAAACAAGCACCTCAAGAGTATAATAAAGTATCAACTTCAATCCCGTAAAATGTACCTCAACCGTAGCTTATTAGCCAGCATATTTTCATTAAGTTATTTGCTTGATTATAGCTTGATTTTTATATTAAATATAGAACTTAAAATAATTATATCATTAGTGTGTGTGTGTATACTTGTTGAATCATAAATAAAATTAAGTTTCTTTTTCATTTAATAAATCTTTTAACAAATTCCTCGATGGATGTTGAATATAAAAAAATAATGGACAATAGATGTTTCATCATGTATCATTTTATATATTAAATAGCTAGCCTTTATATTTTAGGTGAATAGTCTCAGTTTATTTGAGTAATATATTATCCGATGATTTTAAAACTGGATCGGATTGACCGGTTTAATCAAAATAAATGCAAATTAGCTTGATTTTCAGTCTAGTTTATATTTAACTTTAAGAGAAAAACCAATCGGTTTAATAATAAATCTGCCGATTTTTTGGGAAAAACCGGAAAAAACTGACTAACTAAATCTTTAAGCATCTGTTAGATAGCAACCCAAATCTTCTGTGCCACCAACCCAATGCCAACCCTGTGCCACTCTATCCTAGCCATCCATTCAGGTACCCACCTGAATGGATGGCTAGGATAGAGTAGCACAAGGTCGGCATTGGGTTGGTGGCACAGAGGATCAAGTCCCGTTAAATAGAGTCATCTTTTTACATACATGGGACCCGCATAAGCATAAAAAGACTCTTCCTCTCTACAAGGCTAGCTCTGCACGCCAATGTCAATCTCCAATTTTAAGAGAATACACCATTATTGTAAGAAAAGGTAGATATTTTTAACGGGCTAAAAGTAAAAAATCTTTAGAATTTTTAATGATTTTTTCTTTTAATTCTCTTACATAATTTAACTAATAAATTATAAATTATATTTTTATCTCTTTATATTTTAATTAAAATTTTATTTTGAATTATAATTGATAAAAATAAATTATCATTTTTATCCTTAAAAATAATATATTTATTTATTCTCACTAGTAAATTATATTTATCAAATTTTAGGTTCTTATTTATCTTCTTATACTTTAATTGAAAATTTTAAAGTATTATTGTTAAAAACTAATTATTATTTTTTATCATAAATTTGCTTAATAAGTTAAATTATTATTTAATACATATAAGTAATTTTGTTTAACATAATTTTAAAAGTTAAAAAGTCAACATATCCTAGATCATAAAAGAGCAATTTTACGTGTTGCTCCAACGTTTACTCTCATTTTAATATAATTTAAGAATGCGTAAAAAATAATATTTAAACTATAAAGAAGTTAGAATAAACTTAGAGCCACATTCTTTAAACATACTTCAACTTTTTATGAACCTTTAAATAAATAATAATATAGAAATATAACTTTTATTTTAAAATTTATGTTAGATTCAATTGTAGTTTAAATTATTAGATTTTTATTAGTTTATTATATGTTTATAAGCATTATTAGTACATTTTTATTTCAACAAAATATTTTATTTTATACTATATTTTTATTTATTTTTGTAATTTTTATTTCTTATTCATTATATAGCGGTTTTATAACGGTTTAATACCGGTTGAACTTTTAAACTTTAAACCTTTTCTTTGACTGGTTCGATGTTTGATCCAGTTTTTAAAACAATGATATTATCTCATTTTAAAAGTACAATTATTTAACTTATTTTGATCAATTAAATTACTCTTAAATATTCAAGACTGTGCTTAAAAGAAATTATACTTTCTCACTTTAATGAGACAATTACCTTATCTCAAGGATACAATTATCTCACTTATATAAATCAGTTGAATCAATTTTAGGATTGAAAAATAGTGTAAATGTCAATTTAATCTTTTGTTAACTCCTTTCATATACTATAAAAATAAGAAAACCTTAACCATAAATAAGTGAAACAATAACCCTCTTTGTACATGTCAAACTTAGTAGGCTTGACGTGTTAACAAGACAAATAGTGGTTGGCCAATTTGGCCAACCATACCTTCAATCTCCTGCCTATAAATTAGCAGGAGATAAACGAAGAGAGGGCATCTATTAGCAGAGAAGAGAGACGTGAGATGAGAGAGAGAAAAAACAAAGAGAAACAAAAATATTCTGTTTATTTTTGTGAGTTTAGTTTTTCTCCTTGTAATTTTCCAATTTTTCAGTAGTAAAATTCTTCTATCCTTGCTCGTAGTTTTATCCTGATTTAAGAGTTTTTCACGTAAAATTTGTGTGTTCATTACTATTCCTTCAATCCTATTTGCTACGAACCTGCTCTAATACGGTCATTTTTTACAACAAGTGGTATCAAAGCGAGGTGAGAAAATTAAGACAAATTTTTTGGCATAATCTGTTCAGAGTTCCGATGAGCACAGTGAAAGTTGGTAAACAGTAACTACAAAAGGTGACAATTGTTTATGCATTTATTTTTAAATTAAACTGTGCAGTTACTGTAATTCAAGTATATAGGACTATTCATATGTACAGTACTATTCATACATACGAGTACTATTCATGTGAAATAGTGGGAGCTAAATTCTGTTCATGATAGAAGTAATGGCAACAAAATTTGAGATTGAAAAGTTCAATGGGAGTAATTTCTCATTGTGGAAGCTGAAGAAAAAGGCAATCTTGAGGAAAGATAATTGTCTGGCTGTAGCATCCCACTCCCATAGGATACATACCTAAGCTTTTAGGGACATAACCTACGATAATGGTATGTTGGAGCAATGGCAGAAATAACTTACACATGGCTTTAACCAGTATACTCGAAAGGCCTTATCGTTCAAACATTTATTTCATTCACTGATAAAGTTTACATTGTTCTTCTCAACGATTGTTTACAAAACTCTATACAAGTTCTAATCACATGACAAAATGATAACAATGAGTTTCCTTTGGGAGTCAGCTGACGAACCTCTGATCCATGTCTTAGTCCTCAGACACTCTATGTTCTAACTACACTTTAAGTCTCATGCTCGTACCTGAAAAGCTACAGTGCAATTTTGATGAGTTTTGCAACTCAATGAGTGAACCATCATTGATGGATTCACC
>JAOTAY010020071.1:0-13542 GCA_025629805.1 Erythroxylum baracoense
CATTCGCATGATCACTAGGCACCTTTGGTGGGAAAAATGACTCGTTGGGTAGCTTCAGTAGGTAACACAACCTGTCGGTGCATATTCAGTGGCTAAAGCAGCACGTTAGCATGGTCACTAAGAACCTTTGGCGGGCAAAATAGCCCGTTGGCACATTTGCTAGGCTCCTTTGGTGGGAAACACAGCTCGTTGGTGCACCTTCGATGGGCAAAAGAACACATTGACACAGTCGTTAGACACCTTCAACAGGAAAAACAGTTTGTTGGGCACCTTCAGTGGGATAAACATCCCAGTTGCTCACCTTTGGTAGGCTAAGCAAACCTTTCCACACCTTTAGTGGGCAAAACAACCTAGTAGGCACCTTCAGTGGGAAACACAGCATGTTTGCACAACTTTGATGGGAAAAAAAGCTTGTTGGGAATCATTGGTGGGAAACACAATCCGTTGGCACAACTTTGATGGGTAAACAGCACGTTGTCACAGTCGTTAGGCACCTTTTGTGGGCAAAATAGTCCGTTGGGAACCTTTGGTGGGATAAACATCCTGTTGGTGCAACATTGTTAAGAAAAGCACCCTATTGGCACACCTTTAATGGGCAAAATAGCCCGTTGGCACAGTCTCGACTTATCTTCGAGGGGCAAAATAGCTCGATGGGCACCTTCGATGGGAATCCCAGCTTGTTGGCACACCTTTGGTGCACAAAACAACACATTGGCATGGTTGCTAGGCATCTTCGGTGGTAAAAACTGCCTATTGGGCACCTTCGGTGGGAAACATAGATTGTTGGCACACCTTTGTTGGGCAAAACAACACGTTCGTACGGTCGCTAGCCACCTTCAGTTGGCCAAACAGTATGTTGGCACGATCGTTAGGCATCTTTGGTTGGAAAAACTACCCGTTGGGCACCTTCGGTGGCAAACACAACCCGTTATCACCCCTTTAGTGGGCAAAATAGCCTATTGACACGGTCGCTAGGCACCTTTGGTGGGCCAAATAGCTTGTTCTCACCTCTTTAGTGGGTAGCACAACTTATTGGCATAGTTGTTAGGTACCTTTAGTGGGTGAAACAGTCCATTGGGCACCTTTGGTGAAAAAAATAGCCCGTTGGCACACCTTCGGTAGGGAAAACAACCCATTGGTGTACCTTTGGTGGGTAAAAACAACCTGTTGTCATGACCACTAGGAACCTTTAGTGGAAAAAACAACCTGTTGGGCACCTTTGAGGGAAACACAACCCTTTGGCACACCTTCGATGGGAAGCACAGCCTGTTGGCACGGTTGGTAAGCACCTGTTGTGGGAAAAACAGCCTGCAGGGGAACTTCAGTGGGAAACACAGCTCATTGGCATACCTTTGGTAGGCAAAATAGCTTGTTGGCATGGTCGCTAGGCACGTTCGGTGAGAAAACAACTAGTTGGCGCACATTCAATGGGCAAAATAGCTCGTTGGCATGGTCGTTAGGCTCCTTCGATGGGAAAAACACTCCGTTGGGCACTTTTGGTTGGAAAAACAACCTATTGGCATGCCTTCGGTAGGTAAAAAAACCTGTTGATAGATTTCTGGTAGGAAAAACATCCCATTGGCACAGTCGCTAGGCACCTTTGGTGGAAAAAACGACCCATTGGGTACTTTCAGTGGGAAGCACTAGACATTGGCACACCATCGGTGGGCAAAACAACACATTAGCATGGTCGCTATGCTCCTTCGATGGGTAAAATAACCCATTGGCACATTCGCTAGACACATTTGGTGGGAAAAACAGCCCTTTGGCACACCTTCAGTGTGAAAAAGGGCAAGTTGGCACACCTTCGGTGAAAAAATAACTTGTTGGTGGGCAAAACAACCTGTTGACATGTTCGCCAAGGACCTTCAGTTGGAAAAACCACTCGTTGGCAAACCTTCAGTGAGCAACATAGTCTGTTGGCCCGATCGCTAGGCACCTTCAGTGGGCAAAATAGTATGTTAGCACGGTCGCTAGATACCTTTCATGGGCAAAACAGCCCGTTGATACACCTTTGGTATGTAACATAGATCGTTGACACATTCCCTAGGTACCTTCAATGGACAAAATAGTTCGTTGGGCACCTTCGGTAGGAAAAACAACCTATTGGCACACCTTTAATAGGCAAAATAGCCTTTTGGCATAGTCTCTATGCACCTACAATGGGAAAATAGCCTGTTGGGCACCTTTGGTGGGAAAACAACCCGTTGGCACACCATCAGTGGGGAAAACAACCTATTGGGCCGTCGGTAGGAAAACCGTCAATTGTGTAGTTTTGGCGGGAAACATAGCTTGTTGGCACTCCTTTTGTGGGCAAAACAGCCCATTGACACTGCCACTTGGCACCTTCAGTAGGAAAAATAGCCTGTTGGGTAACTACGAGGGGAAACACAACCAGTTGGCACACCTTTAGTGAAAAAACAGCACGATGACAGGATCGCTAGGTACCTTCGGTGGCAAAAATAGCCTTTTGACACAACTTCAACGGGTAAGACAACTCGTTGACACAGTTGCTAGGTACATTCAGCGGATAAAACAGTATGTTGGGTACCTTCAGTGGGAAAGACAGCATGTTGGCACACCTTCGATAGATAAAACAGCATGTTGGTACACCTTCGGTGGGTAAAATAGTCAGTTGGCATCATCACGAGGTGCCTTTCGCAGGAAAAAATAGCCTCTTGGTACATCTTCGGTGGGCAAAATACTTTGTTCGTAAGGCTGCTAAGCACCTTTGGTGGGAAAATAGCCCGTTGGGCACCTTTGGTAGGGAACACAGGTCGTTGGCACACATTTGGTGAGCAAAACAACCAGTTGGCACGGTCGCTAGGCATCTTAAGTGGAAAAAGTTACCCGTTAGGCACCTTCGGTAGGAAACAAAGCTTGTTAGCATACCTTCGGTGGGGGACGTAACATGTTGGCACAATCGCGAAGCACCTTCAGTGGGAAAAATGATCCATTGCCTCACCTTTGGAGGGCAACACCACCCGTTGGCTAGGTCACTAGGCACCTTTGGTGGGTAAAATAATCCATTGGTCACCTTTGATGGGAAAAATAGCCTATTGGCACACTTTCGGTAGGCAAAATAGGCCTTTGCTACACCTTTCATAGGAATAACAGCCCGTTGGCATGGTCGTTAGGCACCATTGGTGGAAAATCAGCCTGTTGGGCACCTTCGATAGGAAACCCATCTTATTGGCACATCTTTGGTGAGCAAAATAACACGTTGGCATGGTCGCTAGGCACCTTCAATGGGAAAAATTGCCTATTGGCATGGTAGTTAGGCACCTTTGTAAGGCAAAAAAGCCTGTTGGTCTGGTCGGGAGGCACCTTTGATGGGAGAAATAACTTTTTAGGTACCTTTGGTGGGAACATAGCTCGTTGGCACACCATCAGCTTGAAAAAAGGCACGTGGCATTGTCACTAAGTGCCTTTAGTGGGAAAATAGCCTGTTGTGCACCTTCAGTGGGAAATATAGCACATTGGTAAGATCACTAGGCATTTTCGGTGGGAAACATAGCCCGTTGGGCACCTTTGGTGGGAAGAGTAGCACGTTGGCAAGGTTGCTAGCCACCTTCGATGGGCAAAATAGCACATTGTTACATTCGCTAGGCACCTTCTGTGGGAAAAACAACTCGTTTGCTCTCCTTCGATGGGAAAAAAGCACGTTGGCATGGTTGCTTAGCACCTTCAGCAGAAAAAACCCCGTTTGGACGCATTCGGTAGGAAAGATAGTCTACTAGCACATCTTCGGCGAGGAAAACAGACTGCTGACAGATCACTAGGCACCTTAGGTGGGAAAGTAGCCTGTTGGGCACCTTTGTTGGAAAAAACATCTTATTGGCACACCTTTGGTGGACAAAATAGCTCGTTGGCATGGTAGCTAGGCACCTTCGGTGGGCAAGGCAACCTGTCGGTACGGTCGCTAGGCACCTTTGTTTCCCAAAATAGTCCCGTTGGCACAGTCGCTAGGCACTTTCTACGGGAAAAACAACCTGTTGGGCACCTTTAGTAGGAAACATAGCCTATTGGAACACCTTTGATGGGCAAAACAGCCTATTGACATGCTTGTTAGGCACCTTCGATGGGAAAAAAAGTCAGTTGGGCACCTTTGGTAGGGAACACAACTCGTTGACACACCTTTGATGGGTAAAACAACTAGTTGGCACGATAGCTAGGCACCTTAGGTAAGAAAACTAGCCTGTTGGGCAATTTTAGTAGGAAACCAAGCTTGTTGGCACACCTTTGGTGGGCGATACAACATGTTGGCACGATTGCTGGGCAACATCGGTGGGAAAAACAGTCTGTTGCCATATCTTTGGAGGGCAACATGGCCAGTTGGCAAGGGTGCTAGGCACTTTTGATGGGCAAAAAAGTCCATTGGCCACCTATGGTGGGAAAAATAGCCCATTGGCATGGTTACTAGTAATCTAAAATGGAAAAAACAGGCCGTTGGGTACCATTGGTGGGAAACCCAGCTCGTTGGTACATCTTAGGTTTGCAAAATAGCACGTTGGCATGGTCGCTACTCACCTTCATTGGGCAAAACAACCCTTTGGCATGTTTGCTAAGCACCTTCAGAAGAAAACATATCTCGTTGGCACAGCTTTGATGTGTAAAACAATTTGTTGGTAGTATCGCTAGACACCTTCAGTGGGAAAACATCCCTTTAGCATACCTTCAGTGGGAAAAAAGAGCACATTGGCACACCTTCGGTGGAAAAACCAACACATTCGCATAGTCACCAAGCACCTTTGGTTGGCAAAACAATCCATTGGCAAGTTCGCTATGCATCTTTGGTGGGAAAAACCACCAGTTGGCACACCTCAGGTGGGCAACACAACCCGTTGGCACAATCGTTAGGCACCTTCGGAGGGCAAAATAACCTGTTGACACAGTCACTAGGCACCTTTGGTGGGCAAAACAACCCATTGCCACACCTTTGGTGGGTAACATAGCCTATTAACATGTTCCATAGGTACCTTTAATAGGCAAAATAGTCCGTTGGGCTCCTTCGAAAGGAAAAATAGCCTATTGGCACACCTTCGATAGGCAAAATAGCCCGTTGGCATCGTCTCTAGGCACCTTTGATGGGAAAATAGCCTGCTGGGCACCTTTGGTGGGAAAATAACCCGTTAGCACACCATTAGTGGGCAAAATAGCCCATTAGGTCTTTGGTGGGAAAAACAGCTGTTATGCAGCTTCGGCGAGAAACACAGCTTGTTGGCACTCTTTTTGTTGGTAAAATAGCCTATTGGCACAATCGCTAAATACCTTCGATGGAAAACACAGCCCGTTAGGTTGGTGCACCTTCGATGGGAAAAACAGCACATTGACACAGTCACTAGGCACCTTCGATGGCAAACACAGACCTTTGGCACACCTTTGGTGGGTAACACAACCCAATGCCATAGTCACTAGGTACATGAAGTGGGCAAAACAGTCCGTTAGGTACCTTTGAAAGGAAAGATATCCCGTTGGCATACCTTCGGTAGAAAAAATGGCTAGTTAGTGCAGTCGCGAGGCACCTTTTGCTCGAAAAACAAACTGTTGGGCACCTTCGGTGGGAAACACAACATGTTGGCACATCTTTAGCGGGCAAAACAACCCATTCTCACAGTTGCTAAGCACCTTTGGTGGTAAAAACAACTAATTGGGCACCTTCAGTAGGAAACAAACCTCGTTGGCACACTTTCAGTAGGCGACACAACATGTTGGCACTGTCGCTAAGCACCTTGGTGGGAAAAATGACCCTTTTCCACACCTTTGGAGGGCAACACAGCTTGTTGGCTAGCTTACTGGGCACCTTTGCTGGGCAAAATAGTTCTTTGGTCACCTTTGGTGGAAAAAATAGCCCGTTTGCATACCTTTAATAGGCAAAACAGCTCTTTGGCATAGCTTTGGTAGGAAAAACAACTCGTTGGCACAGTAGTTAGGCATCTTCGGTGGAAAAAATTGCCCGTTGGGTACCTTCAGTGAGAAACTCAACTCGTTGGCACATTTTGATGGCCAAATCAGCACATTCAATGGGCAAAATTGTCTATTGGTACAGTCGCTAGGCACCTTCAATGGGTAAAAAGGCCCATTGAAGGTGCCTTCGGTAGGCACCTTCGTTGGGAGAAACAACTTTTTGGGTACCTTTGGTGGGAAACACAAACCGTTGGCACACCATCAGTGTGCAAAATAGCTCGTTGGCAAGGTCACTATATGCCTTTGGTGGGAAAAATAGCCCGTTGGGCACATTCGGTAGAAAACATAGCACATTGGCAAGATCGCTAGGCACCTTCAGTGGGAAACATAGCCTTTTGGGCATCTTTGATGGGAAGAGAAGCACATTGGCAAGTTCGCTAGCTATCTTCGATGGGCAAGTAGCCCATTGTTACGTTCGTTAAGCACCTTCGATGGGAAAAACAACTGTTTACTCTCCTTTAGTGGGAAAAAAAGCATGTTGGCAAGATCGTTTGGTACCTTCAGTAGGAAAAAACCCTATTATGATGCATTCGGTTAGAAAGATAGTTCGTTAGCACACCTTCGGCAGGTAAAATAGACTACTGGCACGAACAGTGGGCACCTTAGGTGGGAAAACAGTCCGTTGGGCACCTTTAGTGGGAAAAACTTCCGTTGGCACACCTTTGGTGGATAAAACAGCTCGTTGGCATGGTCGCTAGGTCCCTTCTATGGGCAAAACAACCCATTGGTACAGTCGCTAGGTACCTTTGTTATGAAAAATATCCCGTTGGCACAATCGCTAGGCACCTTCTGTGGGAAAAACAACCTATTGGGTGCCTTCGGTGGGAAACACAGCTTGTTGGCACACCTTTGATGGCAAAACAACCCATTGACATGGTCGCTAGGCACCTTCAGTGGGAAAAAAAGCTTGTTGGGCACCATCGATAGGGAATACAACTCGTTGGGACACCTTTGGTGGGCAAAAAAACTTGTTGGCACGGTCCCAAGGCATTTTAGGTACGAAAAACAGCCCGTTGGGCACCTTTGGTAGGAAACCAAGCTCGTTGGCACACCTTTAGTGGGTGACACAACATGTTGGCACGGTTGCTATGCAACTTATGTGGGAAAAACTGCATGTCGCCATACCTTTGGAAGGCAACACAGCCTGTTGGCAGTGTTGCTAGGCACCTTTAGTGAGCAAAATAGTTTGTTGGTCAACTATGTGGGAAAAATAGCCTGTTGGCACACCTTCGGTAGATAAAACAGCTCTTTGGTGCACCTTCAGTGGGAAAAACATCCTATTGACACAGTCGTTAGACATCTTAGGTGAAAAAAACGGCCCGTTGGACACCATTGATGGGAAACTCAACTTGTTGGTACATCTTTGGTGGGTAAAACAGCACGTTGGCACAGTTACTATGCACCTTCGTGGGGTAAAACAACCCTTTGGTATGTTCTCTAGTCACCTTCGGTAGGAAACATATCCCGTTGGCACACCCTTCGGTGGGCAAAACAACATGTTGGCAGTATCGTTGGGTGCCATCATTGCAAAAAATAGCCCGATGGCACACCTTCAACGGACAAACTAGCGTACTGGACAAACTAGCCTATTGGGCAAAATAGGCAGTTGGCAAGGTTGTTGGGCACCTTCGATGGGAGAAATAGCCCATTGGCACACTTTTGGCGAGCAGAACAGCAAGTTGGCACGATTGCTAGGCACCTTCGGTGGGCAAAATAGCCTTTTGGTGGGAAAATATCCCATTGGCACACATTCGTTGGGCAAATTAGCCCGTTGGCATGATCGCTAGGCACATTTAGTGGGAAAACACTCGGTTGGGCAATTTTGGTTGGAAAAACAACCTGTTTACACACCTTCGGTAGGTAAAACAATCTATTGGTAGGCATTTGGTGGGCAAAATAGCCCTTTGGCATGGTTGTTAGGCACCATTAGTTTGAAAAATAGCCCATTGCCACACGTTCGATGGGCAAAACAACTCGTTGGCATTGTCGCTAGTCACCTTCGGTGGAAAAAACAACCCATTGGGCACCTTCGGTGGGAATCACAAGCTATTGGCACACTTTCAGTGGGCAAAACAACACATTGACACGGTGGCTAGGCACCTATGTTACACAAAATAACCCGTTGTCACATTCTCTAGACATCTTCGGTGGGAAAAATGGCCCTTCGGCACACCTTCAATAGGAGAAAGAGCACTTTGGCACACCTTCGGTGGGAAAACAACATGTTGGCATGGTTGCTAGGCACCTTTGGTGGGCAAAATAGCCTGTTGGCACATTCGCTAGGCTCCTTCGTTGGGAAAAACAACCCATTGGAACAACTTCAGTAGGCAACAATACAGCCCGTCGACACAGTCGCTAGCTACCTTTGGTGGGCAAAACATCATGTTGACACAATCACTAAACACCGTTGGTGAGAAAAACAACACGTTGGCATGGTTGCTAGGTGCCTTCAGTGGGAAAAATAGCCCATTGGCGTGGTCACCAAGCACCTTTAGTAACAGCTCACTGGCACATCTTTGGTGGGCGAAACCATTGGCATGACCGCATTGGCAGCTTTGGTTGGAAAAACTTCCTATTAGGCTCCTTTGGGGGAAACATAACCTGTTGGCACAATTTTGGTGTGAAACACAGCCCGTTGGCACGGTCACTAAGCGTCTTTTATGGGAAAAACAACCCGTTGGGCACCTTTGGTGGGAAACACAACTCGTTAGCACTCTTTTGGTGGGTAAAACAGCTTGTTGGCACAATCACTAGACACCTTCGGTGGCAAAACAACCTGTTGGGCACTGTTGGTGGGAAAAACAGCCCGTTGGCACACCCGATAGTGGTGTAAAACAACACATTGGCACAATCGTTAGGCTCCTTTGATGGCAAAACAACTCATTGGCACACCTTCAGTGGGTTACACAACCCATTAACAAGGTCGCCAGGCACCATTTGGGGACACACCTTCAGAGGGTAAAATAACTCGTTGATACGGTCTCTAGGCATCTTTGGTGGAAAAAACAGCTCGATAGGCAAGATAGGCCTTTGGCTCCATCTCTAGCCACCTTTTGATGGGAAAAGAGCCAGTTGGACATCTTTGATGGGAAATCAACCCGTTGGCACACCATTAGTGGGCAAAACAACTGATTGGGCCTTTGGTGGGAAAAACAACCTGTTAGGCAGCATCGGTGAGAAACACAACTCGTTGACACTCCTTTTGTAGGCAAAATAGCCTATTGGCACGATCGCTAGGCACATTCGATGGGCAAAAAAGCCCGTTAATACAGTTGGTAGGCATCTTTCGTGGGAAAAATGACCCGTTGCCACACCTTTGGAGGGCAACATAGCACATTGACAAGGTCGCTAGGCACCTTCAGTGGGAAACACAGCCCGTTGGGCACCTTTGACAGGAAGAGTAGCACGTTGGCAAGGTCACTAGCCATCTTCGATGGGCAAAGTAGCCCATTGTTATGTTTGCTAGGCCCTTCGTTGCGAAAAACAACCTATTTACTCCCCTTTGATGGGAAAAAAGCACGTTGGCATGGCCGTTTGGCATCCTCAGTGGGAAAAAACCTTGTTAGGACACATTCAGTTGGAAAGACAGTCAGTTAGCACACCTTCGGCGGGTAAAATAGACCGCTGGCACGAACACTGGGCATCTTAGGTAGGAAAATAGTCCATTGGGCACCTTTGATAGCAAAAACATCCCATTGCCACACCTTTCGTGGACAAAATAGCTCGATGGTACAGTCGCTAGACACCTTCTCGGGGCAAAACAGCCTGTTGTTATGGTTGCTAGACACCTTCGTTGTAAAAAATAGCCTGTTGGCACAATCGCCAAGCATCTTCTACAAGAAAAACAACTTGTTCGGCACCTTCGATGGGCAAAACAGCCCGTTGACATGGTCGCTAGGCACCTTCTGTGGGAAAAAAGCTTGTTGGGCACCATCGATAGGGAATATAGCTCATTGGGACACCTTTGGTGGGTAAAACAACCTGTTGGCACGGTCCCTAAGCATCTTAGGTAGGAAAAGCAGCCCGTTGGGCACCATCAATAGGAAATAATGCTCATTGGCACATCTTCAGTGGACGATACAACACGTTGGCACGGTTGCTAGGCAACTTTGGTGGGAAAAATAGCCTGTCGCCATACCTTTGGAAGGAAACACAGCCCGTTGGCAAGGTTGCTAGGCACCTTTGGTGGGCAAAATAGTTTGTTGGTCACCTTTGGCGGGAAAAATAGCCCGTTGGCACACCGTCGATAGATACAGCAGCTCTTTAGTACAACTTCAATGGGAAAAACATCTCATCGACATGATTGCTAGGCATCTTTGGTGAAAAAAGTAGCCTGTTGGGCATCTTTGGTGGGAAACTCAGCTTGTTGGTACATCTTTGGTAGGCAAAACAGCACGTTGGCATGGTTGTTACGCACCTTTCCTTGATACCTTTTGTATGTTCTCTAGGCATCTTCGATAGGAAACATATCCCATTGTCACACCTTCGACGCGCAAAACAACTCGTTGGCAGTATCGCTAGGCACCATTAATGCGAAAAGTAGCCCGTTGGCGCACCTTCAGTGGACAAACCAATCCGTTGGGCAAAACAGGCAGTTGACAAGGTTTGTAGGCACCTTTGATGAGAGAAACAGCCCATTGACACACTTTCGGTGGGAAAAATAGCACATTGGCACAAGTGCTAGGCACTTTTAATGGGCAAAATAGCCCTTTGGTGGGAAAAACAGCTAGTTGGCACACATTCATTGGGCAAATTAGCCGGTTGGCATGGTCTTTACGCACATTCAGTGGGAAAACAATCTGTTGGACACTTTTGGTTGGAAAAACGACCTGTTTGCACACCTTCAGTAAGTAAAACAACCTATTGGTAAACATTTGGTAGGCAAAATAGCCCTTTGGGATGGTTGTTAAGCACCATTGGTTCAAAAAATAGCTCGTTAGAACACGTTCGATGGGAAAAACAACCTGTTGGCACAGTCTCTAGGCACCATCAGTGGGAAAAAAACCCATTGGGCACCTTCGATGGGAAGCACTGGCTGTTGGCACACCTTTAGTGAGCAAAACAGCACATTGGCACGTTCGCTAGGCACCTTTGTTAGGCAAAATAGCCCGTTGGCACATTCTCTAGACATCTTTGGTGGGAAAAATAGCCCTTTGGCACACCTTCAGTGGGAAAAAGAGAACGTTGGCACACCTTTGGTGGGAAAGACAGCATGTTGGCATTGTCGCTAGGTACCTTTGATGGGCAAAATAGCCGGTTGGCACATTCTCTAGGCACCTTCGTTAGGAAAAAAACCTGTTCGAACACCTTCAGTGGGCAACACAGCCTTTTAGCCTGATCTCTAGGCACTTTTGGTGGGAAAAATTACCTGTTGGCACGGTCACTGAGCACCTTTGGTGGGCAAAACTACTCATTGACAAGTTGACTAGGCTCCTTCACTAGGAAAACAGCTTGTTGGCACACCTTTGAAGGGTAACACAGCCCGTTGACACAGTCATTAGGTACCTTCAGTGGGCAAAATAGTCTGTTGGGCACCTTCGGTGGGAAACATAGCCCGTTGGGTACCTTTGGTTAGCAAAACAACCTACTGGACACCGTTGGCGGGAAAAACATTGCATTGATAAACATTCAGTAGGAAGAACAGCCTGTTAGCATGGCCGTTAGGCACCTTCGTTGGGCAAAACAGTTCGTTGGCACAGTCACTACGCACATTTGTTGGGAAAAATAGCCTGTTGACACACCTTTGGTGGGAAACACAACCTGTTGGAATAGTGGCTAGGCACCATCAGTGGGCAAATCAGTACATTGGGCATCTTTGATAGGAAAAACAACCCGATAGAAGGGTCACTAGGTACATTCGGTGGGCAAAACGTCAGCTGGCACAGTCACTAGGCACTATTGTTGGGGAAAAAGCACATTAGCATAGTCACTAGGCACCTTCAGTAGAAAAATAGGTCTTTGGCACGATCGCTATACACCTTTAGTAGGAAAAATAATCCATTGGAACAATTGCTAGGTAACTCTGGTGGACAAAATAACATGTTGGCACAATCACTAAGCACCTTCATTGGAAAAAACAACACGGTGGCACAACTGCTAGTCGCCGGTGGGAAAAATAGCCCATTGGTGTGGTCACCAAGCACCTTTAGCAAGCAAAACATCTCATTGCCATATCTTTGATGGGCAAAGTAGCCCGTTGGCACGACTGCGTAGGCAGCTTCGGCTGGAAAAATAGCCTATTAGGCACCTTTGGTGGAAACACAACCTTTTGGCACAACTTTGGTCTGAAATATAGCCTGTTGGCACAATTGCTAAGCATCTTTTCCAGGGAAAACAACCTGTTGGGCATGTTCGGTGGGAAACACAGCTCGTTAGCACTCCTTTGATGGGCAAAATAGCTCGTTGGCACGGTCCCTAGGCACCTTTGGTAGGAAAACAACCTGTTGGGCACTGTCGGTGGGAACCACAACCCATTGGCACACCTTCAGTGGGTAAAATAGAATGTTGGCATAGTCGCTAGGAACCTTCGCTGGGAAAACAGCTCATTGGCACACCTTCAGTGGGTTACACAGCCAGTTGTCACTACTTTGGTAGGCAAAACAGCTCATTGGCACACCTTTAGAGGTCAAAACAGCTCATTAGTGCACCTTTAGAGGGCAAAACAGCTCATTGGTACACTCGCTAGGCATCTTTGGGGGAAAAAATAGCTTGTTGGGCATTTTTGGTGGGAAACACAACCTGTTGGCACACCTTCAGTATGCAAAACAGCACGTTGGCACAGTCGTCAGGTACCTTTGGCAGGAAAAATAGCCCGTTAGGCACCTATGGTGGGAAATATAGCCCGTTGATTCATCTTCAGTGGGAAAAATAGCACGTTGGCACAGTCACTAGGCACCTTTTTTGGGCAAAACAGCCCATTGGCATGGTGGATAGGCACCATTAGGGGGCAAAATAGTCCATCAGTCCCCTTCAGTGGGAAACACAGCCTCTTGGCACATCTTCGGTGGGCAAAATAGTTCGTTTGTATGGTTGCTAAGCACCTTTAGTAGGAAAAATAGCCCGTTGGGTACCTTTGGTAGGGAACACAGGTCGTTGGCACACCTTTGGTGGGCAAAACAGCCCATTGGCACGGTCGCTAGGTACCTTAAGTGGAAAAAGTAGTCCGTTAAGCACCTTCGGTGGGAAATAAAGCTCATTGGTACACCTTCTGTGGGGGACACAGCATGTTGGCACGGTCGCTAGGCACCTTCAGTGGGAAAAACGACCCATTGCCACACCTTTGGAGGGCAACACAGCCCGTTGGCTAGGTCGCTAGGTACCTTTGGTGGGCAAAATAGTCCATTGGTCACCTTTGGTACGAAAAATAGCCTATTGGTACACCTTTGGTAGGCAAAATAGGCCTTTGCTACACCTTTTGTGGGAATAACAGCTTGTTGGCGCAGTTATTAGGCATCTTTGGTGGAAAAACCATCCCGTTGGGCACCTTTGGTGGGAAACCAAACTCGTTGGCACATCGTTGGTGAGCAAAACAACACATTGCATGGTCGCTAGGCACCTTTAAAGGGAAAAATTGCC
>JAOTAY010020072.1:0-13534 GCA_025629805.1 Erythroxylum baracoense
CTAGTAGACATTTACCAACGGAATATACATTCCGTCGGTATTTAAATTTCCTAATTATTTCACCGCATCTTGTTGCCGCTACATTTTGCGACGGAAACAAATTTCTGTGGATAAAGGTAATTTAATATATATTGACGGAACACATTACGTTGGTATATAACAGAAGCTGAACCACATTTACCGACGGTATCTATTCCATCGGTAAATGTCTTAAGCTAGTTAATTGTGGGAAGCATTCCCGCAATTATTACCGACGGTCATGGTTACGTCATCGGTAAACTTAAAATCAAGTTTACCGATGAACGATATTCTATCGGTCAATAGCAAACACTGAGCATAACTTACCGACGGCATATGTTTAGTCGGTACACATCTGAAGCAATTAAATTGTGGGAAGCATTCCCGCAATTTTTGCCGACGGTAAAGGTTATGTCGTCGCTATATGTCCTCGGAGATTTTGTAAAAAATTCATTCCCTCCAGTATTGCTGACAGTAATATATTTCCGTCACTATATATAAACAAGACAACGATTTACCGACGGATTGTTATTTTCCGTCGATAAATAGCTATCGTTTTTTGTCCATCAGAAAATTTCCGTCACTAATTCATGATTTTCTTATAGTGGCATAAAATCATGCATTGCCAAATTCTCTAGAAATCGCAAATCTGTATGACCTGGGAGACGTGCACTGGCAGATGTATGATCGTGCATCCTTTCTGTGCATCAGCTCTTCGATTTATACTGTGTTTTCATCCAAATTCTTCTCCTTTAAGTCCATGAAGACAACTATATTTTGTAAACAAACTTAGAACGAATTAAGTACCAAATATATTATAAAAGTATAAAATATGAAGCAAAATACATTAGATATGGATGTATTGATGTAAAAATATAGTCAAATATGCATCTATCAAACATTCCCACACTTAAGCTTTTTCTTGTCCTTAAGCAAACTATAATCAAAATTATCAATCTTACACATCAATCGCCCATCAATTTTGTTATGTTTGTCAATACTATACATCATCATATCCTATTGAATCAAATTAACATACAAGTATAATCAAATTATCCCAAACTTAACTTTTCTAAGAAATATTAACAGTGATCACATCATAATCTTATTGAAGTCAAAAGCATTGATCTTTACACCCTCACTAAGATGTCACCTATACATTCAAGTGTTGAGGGTGAAAAATATCAAAGCATCTCAATCAATGTTTAATACCATTCTTACCATAGGCTTGCAATAAAATCACATCTCCACTACTTATGTATAAACTAGAAACAAAAATTTAAAGGTCTTTATATAAGTTATAATAGGGCTTAGGTATAATACGATTGTGATAAAAAAAGGGATAATTGAAGGAAATTTACTACCTAATAAATTTCAAACTTGTTTACAAAAACACATAGGTCATTTCATTGCAACTTTATTGGTACCATAAACTTATTCACGATTTTGCATTTTTTTAATCAATAAAACCAAACATTCAGTACCACAATTCAAGAAATATTGGACCTTTTACAAATTCCAAATCTTAACAATTAAATAATGTAAATAACCTTCAAGGTTCAAAACAATAAAAAAGTCTTGATAGAAAAATAAGATAAAGGTTAATATGTGGGTTTAATCAATGAAAAAGGCTAAGGCTCAAGTTGGTTATTCCTAAAGGTAAATTTAATGGTGTGGTAATTTTCAAAGAAAAAGGATTAAACAAGTTGTTGAATCTAAGTGCCTTAATCATGTCAGTGCTTCTAATTTAACAAATATGGTCTCAACATATATAATAAAAGCAAGTTCTAGAATTATTCTACTGTATATGATACACATAAAAGAAAAAAGAGTTTAAAAATTTTAAAAATTTTGCTCTTATGCTCAAATGCTCATGAAAAATATGGGTATACATATGTGTAAATAATATGTAATATCGTTCAACTTGAATATTTCAATGATTATTAAAAATATGACTTACAAAAGCAATTTTATTCTAACTCTTATTCTTTTTCATACCAATTCAATCGATATTTAAAAATGAAATATAAAATTAATGGACAAATTTCAACCAATTCAAGATATCAATTCATAAAATTTAGTAATCAATTTTATAATAAGTTTTAAAGAATTTGTTAAAGATTCATTAAAACCGTTCCCCACATTTAAAATTGTACATTGTACACAATATTAACATTTATGAATAAGTGCGAGATTTAAGTTGGTACTTTTCTGAATATGACGATTTTGTTCTTGATATTTGATTCACCCAATATAAAACTACATCTTACAAATATAAGAAAAAGAGAGAGAAAGAAACAAAAGAAATAAAATAACACAATTGAAAACAAGAAATAAGAACATCATTAATTATAATGTTAGATAAGACAAAATAATTAATGGAAAGAAAATTTTATTAAGAAGAATCTCTTTTATCTTGCGACCCTGGCTGATCCGATGAAGATAGGTTGCCCTGGTGATGATCCTAGCTAGGTGAAGGAGCTGCAAAGGACGTGCCCTCACTTGATGGTGGAGACTAGAAGTCAGTGCCTAGATGGCTAGCCATTAAAAGCATCAGCTCCCATCCATCCAATTTTGTAGATCGCAGGTCACTTATATTCTCCACGAGCTTTGCCCATTGTCTCTCCAACTAATCTATCCTTAGCTGGTTCGGATTAAGCTTCTCTAGCATTATCCCCCTCTTCTAGGATGGTGATGACTGTGGTTGTAATTGTGGCTCTACTGTAGGCTGTGTTGCTCTGTCACCTCCCTCTAGTGCTGGCTCATCAGGTTCTCCAATAGATTGATAAATGTATCAGGTGGGACCTTGACGTTGATATAACATACATATATATTGCATTAATGTCAGATCAAGTGATACTATAATTGTCATCTCCTACACTAGTTCTAATATATATTGTGCCAACCTTCTTATCCTCACTCTGATGCTGGATAAATTGGATAAGTGTATGTCCTAGGTGAATAGATGTCTACTCAACATGCTCTAGAGGTAGAAGACGTCCACGTTATTGATGATTCCCTAGCTGTCTCCTCGACCACTCAAAGTGTGACTCAAAATACCATAGATGTATCTAATTATTGGACTATATATTTTGAAGCTTTTGACATACGTGGATTATAGTCGTCTTCAATACTGAATCGACTCCAAAAGTGTTGCAGTGACAAACTGTATAGAAGATCAATCTGTAAAGCTTGATATTCAGGTGTCCCTGTGTACTCCCAGTCTTACAACCCCATGGTGACGAAGAACTGTGTAATACTTATTTGGTGCATCTCCTCCATCTTCCAAAACTAGAATATATTGGGGCAATCCTCGTCATAACACCCTTTCTCCATAGAGAATGTAGAGAGGACCTCTAAAGTGAGCTCTCTATTACGATTTTGAAAAATTGGGACCAGACTCCTACATTTACTAACTCCCTTACCTGTTAGGCTAAGTCAACTTGCTCCAAAGCCTCCCAATAGATATATCGATAAGCTTCGAACTTATTATCCTTCAACCTTTGGTACTGTTCTTCTTGAACCCCAATATTGAATAGAAGGATCTGTGGCCTTTTTGAGGTTAAATGTTAGCATTCCATCCTATTATGTCACAAATTAGTTTCTCCTATTAACTAATTTGTATTCAATTTTATTATTATTAAGGAAAAATCATTTTTAATCACTTTTTAATCAAAATTTGTAATATATCAATTAAATTTCCTGAAAATATTATCTTTAATATATATTGTATTAGAACTTAAATTAAGGATGAAGCAACTTGTACATAGTGGTGTAGTTATCCCACTAAAAATAGTTTAATTGAAATTTTATGAAAATCTTTTTTAGTTAAAAAAAGTGAAATTTTACTCCTATAATAAATTATTAGATGTTTAGAATTTGCCCACCTACTTCACTTCACACTCGAATTTTTTCCCATAGTTTGTCTTTGTTTTTGACCTTAAAAAATGCAATTATGTTTTTCTTTTAATCTTATGCTAGAAAATCTTGACACTTTTCTAATTTTTAGTTGTCTAACCTTATTTTGAGATTTTATGGTGATCATAGATACCTTTATGCTTAGTGGGGATGATGAATAAGTGAAGACAAGACCGATGACAGTTGGATCAAGCTTTTATGGACATACATGGTTATGTAGGGTGTCACACACCCATGTCCTTTACTTACACAATCGTGTGGAATAACTCTGTAAATCTATGGAACTATGTGAAGAAAGACATGAAGCGAAAAGACATATACGAATGTGTACACGCCCTGTTCATAACAAACAAGGTCGTGTGTGATGACTGTGTAACTCTCTGTAACTATATACATCTGCGACTGAGGCAATGCTAGAAAAGACATGGTCACTTACACAGTCATGTACATGATTATGTATGGTGCATAAAGACCTACTTTATGATATAAAGTAGAAATATAGGTTTTGTATATGAAAGCAGTAAAAACATCCAAAAGTGAGAAAAAACAGAGAGAAAGTAAGTAATATGGTATTCATATCCTCTTTTGA
Source organism: Erythroxylum baracoense (assembly GCA_025629805.1). NCBI lineage: Eukaryota > Viridiplantae > Streptophyta > Magnoliopsida > Malpighiales > Erythroxylaceae > Erythroxylum > Erythroxylum baracoense. Next base: position 4,526 of record JAOTAY010020072.1, read on the forward strand.
TTGTTTTCGGGATTGGTTTAAGAGTGTGTTGATTGATACATTGACTTTGGTTTTAATCCTAAAACTTGTTAAGAAAACTTATAGTTGTGTGGTGAGATACTTTGTAGATCCTTATTTTAATTTAGTAAATTTTTTATTAGTTTGGCCCATAGTTTTTCTCTCTATACTAAAGATTTTTCCATGTGAATCTTGGTGTTTGCTTTGTTATTAAGTTTTTTATTCTCATATTAACTTATTAGTTAAAGCTGAAGAGTGTTTTGTTATTGACCTTTAGTTGACTTTTTAGAAAGTTGTGCTATTGTCTCCCTACAAGTGGTATTAGAGCCATTGTGATGGAAGATGGAAATAACTCTATAGTTAAGTTAATGTCAACAAACTACTATATTTGGAGGCTCATGATGGAGGACCTTCTGTACCATAAGTATCTCTTCAATCCTATTGATGTGGACAAAGAAGTGAAGGATGTTGTCCTATCAAAACCTAAGAAGATGTCCAATAGAGAATGGGAAAAGATGAAGCAAAAAACCATAGGCACAACTAGAAAATAGATTGATATCAGTATATTCAACCATGTGTCTTAAAAAACAAATCCTTTTGAGCTGTAAAAAATTGTAGAAGGACTTTATGAAAGAAAAATTACTCATAACATGACGTCTCTTATTAAAAGGCTTGTAAACTTGAAGCTAAAAGTTAGGAAATTTGTGTCAAAGTATCTGAGTTATTTCCATGATATAATTAATAAGCTTATTAGAATAAATATCATTCTTGATGACGAGCTTCATCCCTTTTTCTTATTGAGTTCTCTACCAGATAGTTGGGAGACACTGGTGGTGATAATAAGTAATTTAACTTCTGAAGGTGTGCTTTTTTTTCTAATGTAATCAAAGAGAGTTTATTCATTAAAGAATTTAAAAGAAAAGAGATGGTAGTTGAGAACGTGCAGACTTTCATAGCAGAAAGTAGGGAAGGAGCAAGATCAGGGGTCCCAAAGTGTGTTGCAAGTGTAAGAACCACTCGAAGTCTAGAGGTGACAAAGATATGAAGACAAGCCACTATTGTAATAAGCTAAGACATGTTAAGAGGTTTTATCGTAAATGGAAAAGGGATAAAAAAAGTAAGGTCATCAGAATGATGGAGATGATAAGAATACTGTCGCAATAACTTCAAGCATGGATGATGAGGTGTCTCTAGTTCATATGACAAATGAATGCTTCCATATCAGTGATTTAGGTTCTAAGTGGTTAATTGACACGGGAGCTTCGTATCATTGTTTTAAAAAGTATAGTACTTTTCAAACTATAAAATTCGAGGCTTTGGGAAAGTAATGATAGGAAATCAAAGTTCCGCCAAGATTATGCGTATGGGTGATATTTGATTTTAAGCAAATATCATATGCTTGTTGACCTTAAAAGATGTACAACACATCCCCGATTTAAGGATAAATTTAGTATCAGCAAATGCATTAGATCAAGAAAGATTTAAGCATACTTTTAAGGATAAGATGTAAAACCTGTTTAAGGAAACAACGACTGTTTTTCAAGAAGAGTTATGTTACACATTGTATATGACACACTTAAAGGTATGTGGTGGTAGAGAAGCATTATAGTTGAAAAGGGAATTTCTATAATTCTTTGGCATCGACGATTGAGGCACATTAGTAAGGAAGGAATAAAGGTGCTAGCTGGTAAAACCCTTATCCTAGTAAATTAACACTTTACCCTTTAATCCTTATGATTATTGTTTGGCAGAAAAGTATTATAAAGTCTCTTTCAAGAGAATATCTACAAGAAAGACAATAGATGTTAGAGTTAGTGTATTCAAATGTTTATGGCCCAATTGAGTAGGAGTCACTAGGAGGTTTTTTTTTTACATTCGTTGATGATGCTTCGACGAAGACTTATATATATATGTTGAAAGCAAAGAGTCAAGTATTTAAAATTTTCCAAAGGTTTTATGTTATATTAGAAAGGGAAGTTAAAAGGAAGCTAAAATTCTTGTGAATAGATAATGGAGGTTAGCATAGTTCCTAGGTGTTTAAAGATTACTGTGCATCACATGACATTAGATATGAGAAGACCAAACTTGGTACTCCACAGTATAACAGTGTTGTTGAGAGGATGAACAAAACTATTATTGAGAAGGTTTGTTGCATGATCAGAATGTCCATATTTTCGAACACAATTAGAGTGAAGAAGTCAAAACTGCAATCTATTAGATTAGCTGAGCTCCCATAATTTCATTAAATTTTGAGATTCTCAATAAAGCATGGATAGGAAAAGATCTTATATATCATCATCAGAGACTTTTTAGCTACAAAGTATTTAAACACGTACCCAAGATCAGCAATAGAAGCTTGACTCAAAGATAATACCTTACATCTTTGTTGGTTATGGTGATGATTAGTTTGGCTTCAGACTCTATAACCTAAAGAAGCTTAAAGTGGTCAAAAACAAGATCTCAAGAGCATAAAAGAGATGTACATCTTTTAAGAGGAGGTAATTCCACACTCAGTAGCTCATCCTGTGATATTGATAACTCTTCTCCAACTTCTCCCACTATTGAGCAATCCACAAGTGAAGGAGATAAATTGTGTGGCTAAACACACATTAATAGTGATCAGATACAACTTGGTAATGATAAACTACATGAACCACACCTAGACAATGCTGAAGATGAAGTCATTAGGATAACGAGTAGGGGGAGCAATTGGATCTACCAGCTAGTGATATACAACTTAGAAAGTCAACAAGGAAGAAAAGACCTTCTACTAGATATTTGATTGCAAAATATCTATTGCTTACTACCAAGGGAGAACTCAAGAATGTGCAAAAGGTTGAATTTATGAAGATAAAGATCTCTGGCTCATAGCTATGAAAGAATATCTTATAAAGACAAAGATCTTTGGCTCACAACTATAAACAAAGGGATGAATTTGCTAAAAAAGAATGATACATATGAGCTTGTGAAGCTTCCAAAAGGAATAAAGGCATTGAAGAATAAGTGGGTGTTCAACATAAAGAAATATAGTGAAAAGCAAGTGAAACATAAGGAAAGGCTAGTGGTGAAAGGTTTTAGTTAAAAGAAGGGCATAGATTTTGATGAAATCTTCTCACTGGTGGTTAAGATGACCTCAATTTAAACAATATTGGGTTTAATTGCTTGTTTGGATCTTGAACTCAAGTAGTTGGAAGGTAAAATTTCCTTCTTGCATAGAGATTTGTAAGAGGAGGAATATATGGAGTAGCTTGAAGGTTTCAAAGCTAAAAGCAAGGAGAATCTAGTCTGAAAGTTGAAGAAAATATAATATGGGTTGAAACAAGCTCCAGGGCGGTGTTATTGAAAGTTCAATTCCTTTATTTTAGGTTATGGTTACAATAAAACTTATAATAATCTTTGGGTGTATTTTAAGAAGTTCATAGGTGAGAAGTTCATCATTCTTTTTTTATATGATGATGATATGTTGATTATAGGTCAAGATGTTGGAAGAATCCAAAAATTGAAGGAAGATTTGTCTAAACCTTTTGACATGAAAGATTTGGGACCTACAAAGCAAATTTTAGGTATGGAAATAATTCGAGATAGGAAGAGTAGGAAACTATGGTTGTCATAGGAAATATATATCAAACGTTGTTAGAAAGGTTCAATATGAAGCATGGCAAAATAGTTAGCATGCCGCTGGCACCTCACTTCAAGCTGAGTAAGCGTTCAAGTCTCTCAACATAAAAAGAGAAAGATGGTATGCCTTTTGTTCCATACTTATCTACAATAGGGCCTCTGATGTATGCAATGGTGAGGACAAGGCTAGATATTGCACAGGCTATTGGGATAGTGAGCAGATACTTGTTAAATCTAGGGAAGGTTCACTGAGAAGTAGTAAAATTGATTTTGAGGTACCTGAGAGGCACGTTAAAGTGGAGTTTGAGTTTTGGTGATAGTGAGCCAACTCTAAAAGGTTATAAGGTTGCAGATTTGGCTAGAGATCTTGATTGAAGAAAATCTACTCTAGGTTTTCTACTCAAGCTTGCAAGGGGAGCTATCTTATGGCAGTCCAAACTACAAAAATGTGTGACTTTATCTATAATTAAAGGAACATAGTAGCTGCATTGGAAGCTTATAAGGAGATGCTCTGGTTGAAAAGGTTCCTTCAAGAGTTAGATGTGAAGCAAAAAGACTATAAACTATTTTGTAATAGCCAAAGTGTTATTAACTTGAGCAAAAATGATGTGTATCATTCCCGCACAAAGTACACAGATGTTAAATATTATTAGTTGAGGTCTGTAATTAAGGAGAAAAAATTAATGTTCAAGAAGATTCACGCAGACATGAATGATGCTAATATGTTGACTAAAGCAATTTCTGGAAGCAAACATGGGCTATGTAGTAAGCTAAGCTTACTAAGATGTCTCTTAATTAGATATTGAAGCATAACATGTCTTCTTCGTAAATGGGCTGGAAGGAGAGATTGTTGAGTGTCCAGCCCTATTTTGAGATTTTACGGTGATCCTAGATACCTTTATGGTTTATAGGGATAATGGCTGAGTGAAGATAAGATGGATGACAGTTGGATCAAGCTTTTTTGGATAGAAATGATCATATAGGGTGCTCCATGCTCATGTCCTTTACTTACACGGTTGTGTGGATTAACTGTGTAAGTCTCTGGAATCATGTGAATAAGGATATAAAGGGCGAAGACATATATGGTCATACATATGCTAGTGTTCATAATATACATGGTCATGTGTGCCGATCGTATAGCTCTTTGTAACTGTATACATTTGTGGCTAATATAATGTCTAATTTAATTAGCCCTTGTTGCTTATCAATCTTAAATATAATTCAAATTTTAGTTAAACATAGCTTTAAGAAAGGAAAAACCATAAAAGCAAGAGAACATAACAATTACAATTGTAATTTTTCTAGTTAAATGTTTTCCTAATAGTGATAATTTTCGATGCAACAAATTAAAACTCTTAGTTGCTACAAATGTTTAAAATAATTAAACTTTTAGATATTCAAATGTTAATTTAGCAAGTGATTATTTCATTCAATAAACTAATTGCACATATTAAAAATCAATTAAAAATAATCATAAAATAAAAACATAAAAAACAACCTAATACATGAATAAATGAAATACTCCACTATAAGAATTAATTGCCTCCCAATCTTTAAAGTTCCAGAAAGAACTTCCACTTTCTTCAACCAAGAATAAAAAACTTAGTCAACAATGGCCATTTATATCACTAAAAGCTGAGAAAAAGCTACTCTAATGTTTAGTAAAGAAAGGAGAAAACAAGAGGACTTCAAAAAGCTAGAAAAATGTAGCTAGAAGAAGGATGATTTGCACCTTCATAACTTGGCTCTATTTATAGCCATTGAAACCATAAGGAAATCTTATGGTTATGATTCTTTGGATCCCTCAAATTATAACTTAATTGATTTTTACTCAAATCTGGCTAAGATAAGGTTTTAAAACACTTTTAACATATTTTTCTCTTATAGATTCGAAGTCTAAAAATTATAGTTTGTATTGAGTGTGCAGATGCCCAAGATTTCTACCAACTATTTTTTTCTCAATTTCATTTTGATTTTAACGACCTAATCCCAATTTGTAAAATAAAACATTTTGTTAGCCCAATCTCCTTGGTCTACCCTTAATTATTATTGAGATTTCTCCATCATTTAAAATTTTCAATTTGGATTAAGGTCAAATTATTTTTCCACTCAAATAGAAACTTCAAAACTTATCCTTCTAAAATAAACAAAATACTAAGTTTGGAACATATTAAGATAGATTATAGAAGATTTTGAATGCTAAAAATAAAGCAAAATTATGACATGATAGTTTTAAAAACTTTTTAATTACAAATCAAGCAAATTTTTATTTAGTTTTTTATTAAAAATCTTAATCAAACAAGTTTTTATTTTCTAACTAAAAAGGAAACCAATTTTTATTACAAATCTTAATCAAATATGTTTTTAAAAATATAAAAATAAGAAAAATTAAAAATCAAACAGCAAGATTTAAGTGAAATCACGTGATCCCTAGTACGTACTTCACAAGGGTATTTTATCGAACGCTTGATGTGCAATTTAAGTTTGTTGTTTTGGGACTTAAGCAGTAAAACTTGATAGAATAGAAGTGAAGAGGTATACTTCTACAAGCATAAAACATATTACAAAAAATTTCAAGTAAGTAGACACTGAACTCAACATCTTAGGGACATTTTATCAAACACCTTGTATGTATATGATTTAGGAACGCTCTTAGAATAGAAATGAAGTAACACAAAATTTTGCACACGAAATAAGGCTTATAACATGCTACGTTACGTCTTACACCCTTTTTAATGTAAGAGGCATAAATTATTAGTTACATGTAGTTATGCATTTACATGGTAACTATCTAGGAGTAGATAGGATACCAAACTCTTAACCGATATAATTAACTAACTGACTGACTTAACGCCAAGTAACCACATAAAATTATTGTCACCACCTTAGACCACCACGGAGCTAAGTTTAGACTACTCAAAATTTGTCCTTTCTATTGTCAGTTTTATCACAATATGCTTAAACATCACCCGTTAGTCTCGATGTTTTCTTTCTATCAAAATATCTTATCCAAGAAACGACTTTCTGGATAGTCTATCATACAGAACATTCTTGACCAGATACGCCATCATGCTGTTATTAAACATGTGCAAATTTTGTTGCAACCATTTGTCAAAAGATGATCTCGCAGACCTCCCCACTAAAAGAAAGTCTATGTCCTCATTGACATAAAATTGGTCAAAATTTTCTACCATATTTAACCTTGTCAACTAACTTACTCCCCACTAAAAGAAAGTACAAGTCCTCTTCGACATAAAATTTGTCTAATTTTTCTACCATATTTAACCTTGTCAACTAACTTACTTACTTGGCCAAGTAGGCTCCTTTTGCACTACAAAAGACTAACATAACATATTAGGTTAATGAATAAGACGTGCGCTTTGATCCATTCATTGTCACAAGGAAGGTTAAAACAGCTCTCAAACCTATAAATACTCCATTGGCCAACATTTGAAGATCCATACAAATGGTAAAAAAATTAAAAGCGACAATTTCATTTGTCAAGTCTTTCAAGACTTACAATAACATCAACTGTTGGGACTACAAATTCATCTGCAACCTTCATCTTTAGGAAGTATGAATACTATTGCTAGAACTTTGCCCCTATTTAATTGTCTAAATTCCCTTCAATTTGTAGCTTGTATCATCATTCATCAAAGGTCCTAAAGGTCCCATTCCTGGGTGCCTTTTCCATTACCAGTGGACTGATGATAGCCAACTCATAACTGTCTTCCTCTTTAGTCTACAATACATTCAACTTTGTCTTTTTCGAAAGCTCTCTCGTATAATAATGTGGCTCATTGTATGTGAAGTAAATAATATTACATTGAACATAATTGTAATAAGTTCGGGGTCATTACCTTTATCATCAAAGAGTTTTTCATTGTCTTTGTTTATTAAAAGGTCCACCAATCTATCTACGACAGCAATGGAACTAGGGAGATCCTAGACACCTTTTATTTGTAACTTGATTTGTGCTTAAGATTGAAGTCCTAACAGAAAATTGAAGAGCTTATCTTCTTCCAGCATATTGCATACGTCCAGTATGAGGGAACTAAACGTCTTGATGACAAAGTTATGAATTGTTCCTTCGTAACGTAACCTTCATAAAGCTTCTTTGGCTATCCAGGAGGTGTTATAAAACAAGAATTGTTCCTTGAATTCCCTTACCAATATCTCTCAAGTTTCAATTTATGGATGACCAACATTCATATCATCATCAACCCTAGCACGTCACTACAATTTGATATCACCAACTAAATAAATGTTGGTTTTGTCCCTTGCTGTATAAAAATATTATTACATATCCCACAGACAATTGTCCAATTTCAAGGCATCTCGATACCTTCAAAATGATTTGATTTTAAGACTTTCAATCTAGTATAGCTAGTTTATACTATTATTCTGGACAATATTAGTTGAGAGAAGTGCCAAAGCATCATTCATCACCCTCAATACTTGTCAACTTCACTAGCAATGTCGTTCAACTTTTCTGAATGTTTTCCAATGCTGCATCAGCAATCGCTGAAAATTCTTCCTCATTTTGGACTAATCCAAGAAATTGTTTCAATCAAGTCATCCTTTTCATCAAATTTTCTATATTTCCATTTGTCTCTGGAAATTGCCTTAATGATATGTTTTGATACAACTTTTCACAGGGTTTCAATTGAGGTTAGATGTTTGTATTTAACCTCACTAATTCCCTAATTAAGTTTTCAATAAACTTCTATCAAACATAACGTACATCACAAGGACATTTTGGTCAAATGCTTGGTGTGCAAATTAAGTTTGACACTTTAAAACTTGGGTAATGAAACGTGAAAATAGACGTGAAGGTTTATGATATACCACAAAAACTTATTGGGTCCTCTACTGCTAAATCCAATTACCCGAATGACTTAGGTATTGGGCTAAATTTAGGAAGTCAAAAAATATCAACATGCATATCAGAACGTTAATGTTGCCAGAATAGAGAGAAAGAATGCAAAATCCAAATGGTTGGAGGAATTTGTTTATTAAGAGTTTGCTACAGGTAACCAATTGAAATTTGGAGATGCTGCCAACTATGAAGTTCCCCTTAAACTAGGGATCACTTTTATCTATATATAATAATACAGAATGACAAAAAAGATAGAAAAAATAATTTAACTTTGTTTTTTCCTTTTTTTTGGGACATCTTCCTTCTTTGAGTGGAAGAAAACGAATATATTAGCTGAAGAATCATAACAATTTGGTGCTTTCATTTCGTCACTTATGTTGGGTTAGCCATGGTTTCATGCATCACATGCATGCTGATGCAGCGGAAGTGTCGGAATCATGACAACGTGAAAACCACAGAATCTCACATGCATGCAAGGATATGTAAAGAACATGAAATAACAAAATTTTTTACCT
>JAOTAY010020073.1:0-13528 GCA_025629805.1 Erythroxylum baracoense
GTTTAGCCATATATGGCTTTTGCTCCAATAATAAAAATAAAAGAAAGACTAAGAATTGTGAAAAACGTAAAAAGAGATAACCTTTTTTTGTTGTGAGAAATGTCCCTTTTATAAGGTTTTCTATTCTAATCCTAATCTGACTCTAACTTGTAAAGATGTCTATCTAAAACAAATTCAAAATCAAACTCCTACATGATAAGGATAAGGCAAAGTCTTCCAGTTGAATTCTAACTCTTCAAGTGATCAACCTTATCCACTGCATCAATCTCTTCACTTTATCCAAAATTTGTCATTATCATCAATAGAATCCCAATTCAATGCAATATCCACTTTCTATCTCCTAAAAAGGACAAACATTAATTTCCATCTTTAAGCACCAAAATAAATCTAAAACAAACGAGATAATATTAAATAATATGTTAAGATAAGATCTTGTCAATTTCCTCCACACCGGACTCATGCTTGTCTTTAAGCACACATCAATTCAATACATTAATCATCTTCACAACAACCTCTCATCTGGTTTCATGTCATGAAAAAATATCCAAAAGCTAATTCATATTTAAGGGTTAAGAAAAAATAACAATCGAGAGGATAAGCACTTATAGGACACATTGTTAAAACATATCATCTCATCAATTCCATCAAAATCAAATGAACAAGACTTGACACCCTGGCAAGGATTTCACTTTATACGCTCAAAGTGTTTAGGGTTCATGAAGCTTCAAATCAAAACAAGCAAGTTATTTCCACAAGCTTGCTCAAGAATCATATCTCTACCACTAAACAGAATGAACTTAATGTATACATCAAAGGGACTTAATAAGGGTTGTATCATGGATTAGGTAAGGTATGAAACAAGGAACTTTTTGGCTAAAGAAATTGAAGGGAATCATACAAACTTATCAACACAAGTTTCAACTTAAATCAAAACTCACTTGATTCAAATAACATTTCTTTCAATCACTTTTTCTTTTCTTTTTTCTTTTTTTAAACAAAAATATCAAAGAGGAGATTATGTTTTTGATTTTTACTTCTCCTTCATTCTATAAAAAATAAAAAAAATATAACTTGAATCATCTAATTAACTTTTGATGGAAATAATATAAATCCTATGAAATAAGCTTAATACATTTCCTTAAATTTAAGGGGTTCAAAATTGTTAAGGATATCAACCACAAAAGGGTAAATTCGGCTTGTAACAAGGTTATTATGCAAGAAAGAAAGGTTAAGATTCAAATTGTTTTTCTAGGGATAAAAATTAAGGTAGGCTTGTTTAGGACAACAATGGTTATCCTAAAAGCCCTCATCGTCTTTATACACAAATTCATAAAAAATGTGGTCTCAACACGTATTTAAAAGCAAGTTCTAGCATAAACAAGCTATGTTTGATAACACACAACAAAAGATATATATGAGGATATTTGTGATGAATGCTCTTATGCTCAAAGCTCACATAGGTGTCAAAAATTACATCAAGCTTACACACTTTCATTCAACAAAATCAATGAGATATTTAAAAGATTTAATGAAAGTGCTAATCATTTGTCTCTCTCATGTATTAGATCTTAAACTAAAAATGTATCCTAATTTAAGAATTATTCATAAACAACAATCAGAAAATTATGAAGCTATCATGAGGAATAATTAATATATGAATTAACAAATCATGAGTCCAAACAAAATCACAAAGTTCATCATAATACAAACATTCGCTCCCCCACACCTAAATAATACATTGTCCCTAATGTATGCGTAAGATACTCACAGCTCAATAAAGATAATCAAAGAAAATAAAGAATAGAGAATTCCCTTTAGATGTGAGCATTGGAAAGGGTATGTACTATGGTGTCAGAACGCATGGAGGTACAACCCCCATGAATTGAAGTAGAGCATCCAAATTTTTCTCCATTTTGGAAAATTTACGTTCCAATCTATCCAGTTGAGAATGATAATCCTGTCAGATATGTGGAGTCAGAAGATATAAAGTTGGGTGAATGGTAATATGCTCTTGTTGTCTTAACAATGAACCTCTCTCTATGCGTTCTTGAAATGTTCTCCGTTGTTTTTTTAATATCACCCATTTTGCTTAAACAAATTCTATCCAGATGTTCCATCTCATAGGATATATGCATTTCAGTGTCAATCAAATCAAACAAATTCAAATTAATATCCAAATGAGTGATAAGAGAACCGAGACATAAATGTTTGTTTAAAGATAAAACAGTGTTAAATTGCATCACCAACCAAACACCTAAATTGACACGCACTTTATTCACCATACACTAAAGAAAGAATAATTCAGCCTTAGCACATGTTCATGCAGTAGCTTTTCGGTTGGAATAACTAAAGGCTAAGAAACGTTGCATATAAATCCATTTCATTTTATTGAGATCACTACCCTTGGATTGACTAAGATTATAAGGAAAAAGATCAGAAGACATTGATTTCCATGCTTAGAAAGAGTTAAACTTACTATAGTCCTCAAAAGATTCTTTTTAAAGAGTTGAATTAGCATAATCTTCATCTATTAACCCTAAGACTAAATTAAACTCAGTGACACTATGTTTGGATTCGACTCCTATTAATCTGTATTGAATCACATTAGGACTACTTAAAGTAAAATTTTCCAGTTTGTCAAATTTGAAAGTAGTGTAGAACTCCCTAGTTAAATTAATAAAAATAGGATAACTAATTAATGCAAAGTACTTCCAACTCATATCAATAAGAAGATCGTTAAAATTTTCCTTAATATGAAATTCTTCTAGTGAAAGGTTATGTACATACTTACCCACAACAATATGTTGAGTTTTAACAACAACGTATACCATTGTTGTCGCTCTTTGGTGTTGAAAGTGAGACATCCACGTAAATTTGACTCAGTAGGTGGTAGAATATAAGTATTTTTTGTAATTCGTGCACGTTTTCATTTGTAGGGTAAGGTAAGTTCACAATTAAATCCACTTTAGCTTTATCAACTTCTATGCCTTGGATGAAATCACATGCCCTAAAACAATTCCTTGATCTACCATAAAGTGACATTTTTCATAATTTAAGACCACATTTGTCTCAATGCATCGTTTAAGAACCTTAGATAAATGATTTTAATAATCATTAAATGAATCTCCATAAACGGTGAAATCATCCATGAATACTTCAATGCAATTCTCAATATAGTCAGAAAATATACTCACCATGCATCTTTGCAATGTAACTGGAGCATTACAGAGACCGAATGGCATTTGTCTAAAAGCATACATTCCAAAGAGACACATGAATGTAGTCTTTTCTTGATCCTCTTGAGCAATTGCTATTTGATAGTAACCTGAAAAACCATCCAAAAAGCAGAAACATGATTTACTAGCAAGTCTTTCTAACATTTGATCTACAAAAGGTAACAAAAAATGATCCTTTCTAGTAGCTAAATTAAGCTTTCTAACTTCTATGCACATTCTCCATCCATTATGGACCCTCATTGGTACTAATTCATCATTCTAGTTTCTATCACTGTCATACCAATTTTCTTGGGCACAATATGCACTGGACTTACCCATTCGCTATCTAAGATTGGATAAATTATACCTGCACCTAAAAGTTTTAAAATTTCTTTCATTACCACATCCTTTATTGCTGGATTGAGTCTTCTTTGGGGTTCCCAATTTGGTTTAGCATTCTTATCTAAAAGAATCCTGTGCATGCAAATCGTCGGGTTGATTCTTTTTATGTCCTCTAAAGTCCAACCAATTGTCATTTTGTATTCTTTAAGTAGTGCCACCAATTTTTCCTCTTGCCCTTTAGTTAACCTTTTTGAAATGATTGCTGGTAATGACTCTCCATTACCCAAATAGGACATATTTGAGGTCATCAGGTAGGGCCTTCAATTCGATCTTCGGAGTCTGCAAAATAGAAGGTAGCATTTTCTTATGATTTATAGTAAGTTTAGCATTTAAAGTTTTTAAATCTATTTTAATTGTTGATAACGATTCTGCAATTTTACAACTTTCATCAATTTGCTCGTTCACTTCTGATTTGGCCTTAAACTCTAGATCATCTTTAATATTTTATTCATTAAACGTATCCTGCACAAGTGAATCCACAATATCCATATGATAGACAGATTGAAGATCATTAGGGTATTTTATTGCTTCGAAAATGTTGAACTTTACAATCTCTCCATCAAACTCTACAGAAAGAGTGCCCTCATCCACATCAATTTTCATCTTGGCCATCTTCATAAATGGCCTACCCAATACAATTGAAGCCGAATGTTCCACACTATCCCTATCCATTTTCAAGATGTAAAAATCCACTGGAAATACCAAACCATTGACTTGGACTAAAACATCCTTAATAACTCTAATAGGATGCACATATAAATGATCAGCTAGTTGGATTATCACATTAGTTTCTTCGAAATAATTTAGATTTAAAGCTCGATAAATTGAGTACGACATGAAATTAATAGATTCACCTAAGTCTAACATGGCACACTCAATTTTTCTATAACCAATAACATATGGAAGTGTAAACATACCTGATCTTTGCATTTTTCCAGTAATTTCCTATTTATCACAGCCAATACATTCTTACCCAAAATTATTCTCTCTTTGTCCTTCAACTTCCTTTTATTTGTGAACAACTCCTTTAAGAATTGCATATTTTGGAACTTTGTTGATGGATTCCAGAAGTGGTATATTGATTTCCACCTTTTTGAAGGTTTCTAAGGTCTTTCTTTCATATTCATCATCTTTTGGTTTAGCTAACCTGTTAGGAAAAGGAAGTAAACATGCATTAATTGATATTGATGAAAATGAATCATTTTTTACCTTTGTTGATTCTTGGGTTGGAGGTTCTTCCTTTTTTTCTCCAACATTATGCTTTTCTTCCTCCACTGGTAAAGAAGTTCCAAATTGAATTTCCCTACCACTTCTTAAAGTCATTACACTCACATTCTCCTTAAGATTTACCACCATTTGGGAAGGTAATTTCCCCGATACTTGCACTTTCAATTTAATTACCAAGGTGGCTAATTGAGTGCTCTGATTTCCTAAGTTTTGAAGGCTTGCCCTTGTTTCCTGTTGAAATTGTTGAGTATTATTAGCAAACGCCTTAACAATTTCATCTAAAGACATACCTGAATTGGAAGATTGAGGTTGAGCATATGTAGGGGCTTGAGGATGTTTATTAAGATTTTGAGGTTGATATCGTTGTTGGCCTCTTTGATTTCCATATCTCAAGTTTGGATGATCCCTCTATCCTAGATTGTAGTAATTGGAATACGGGTCATACTTTCGTAGAGGTTGACCAGGAAAGCCACCTATTGCGTTTGTTTCTTGAAGAGAGTCTTGTTACAATGTAGGGCACATATCCATAGGATGTCTAGAGAATGAGCATATTCTGCACATTCTTGCTGATTGCAATTGACCTACAGCCATTTGACGTACTAGAGCAGTTAAATAAGAAATTTATCCTCAAGGTGTGTGTTACATACCTCATTCACAAGCTTAATAGCCACATCTATCCTTGTCCCAAATTGTTGAGAATTTTGAAGCATAACTAATATCAACTGTCTTGCTGCCTTAGTTTTTTTGTTTACCAGAGCTCCCCTACTAGCTACACCGACCATACTTCGATCCATTGGCAATAGTCCTTCATAAAAGTATTGAATCAAAAGTTGATCGGGAATTTGATGAAGTGGATAGCTAGCACATAGCTCCTTAAACCTTTCCCAATATTCATATAATGTTTCTCCTATAATTTGTCTTATCCCATATATCTCCTTCCTGATATTCGTTGCTCTTGATGCAGGAAAGAACTTCTCTAGAAAAATTCTTTTCATCTCATTCCACGTTGTCACTGAGCTAGGAGGAATATAGTATAACCAATCTCTTGCCTTATCTTTCAATGAGAACAGAAAGGCCTTGAGATTAATTTGTTCTTCTATCATCCCTTGTGGTTTCATTCTAGAGCAAACAACATGAAATTCCTTCAGGGGTTTATACGAATCTTCACCTGTAAGACCACAAAAAATAGGCAGTAAGTGAATCAAACCAAATTTCAATTCGAAATCAACCTCAACATCTAGAAATTTATTGCATAAAGGTTGTTGATTCAAATTCGATGGCGCTAACTCCCTCAACATTCTCGGGTTGAGATTTGCCAGCTTTTTGTCTACCTCTTGAAAATTAGAGTCTTCACCAATTGTTAGATCTACTTCAACTTTCACGTCTGAGGTGAATAACCGCTTCCTTGCTTAGTCTCTTTTCTTAAACGACGCACCATCTTCTTAATTTCTAGATTATATTGTAATTTACCAATATGAGAAGCATTAGTCATACAAGATAAGAGGTTAGTAGTAACTATAAAAATAAAAATGCAAAGAAATTAAGAAACTTAAAATAGTTCCCCAACAATGGTGACAAATTTTGGTCGGGTTGTGGAAGCCCCCAAAATAATTCTGATTATCCAAACTTTTGTAGTAGTTATGAAACCAGTTCGAATCCCTAGAGAAGTGAACACTAGTTTCTTAATTTGAAGTGATAAAATTAAATGGGGGGGGTTGGATGAAATAACTGATTTCATAAAATTAAGTTAAAAACAAATTAAATCAACTGAATTTAAAATTGAGAAAGTCAAGATTACCAAACTCCGACTCAAGGGAAAGATCTCATCTAATACGATTCAAGCAGTTAGTCCAAAACATTTTAGGATAGCCGTAATAAGTCTCAAATTTTCCTAAGTTAATTGGTTAAAACCCAGCATCTAAACCAAAAATTATCATCAATTGACTAGGTGTGATAACATTCCATATCATATAAATGATAGCAATAAGCTCCGTGAAAAAGACTAAACCCTAAATTAAAAAATCGAGATAGCTGCAACTATTCAAATTAGTTTTCTTGTTTATCATAAGTTAATTATGGAAATTCATAAATATCGTATTTGCTACTTGTACCAATCCTTCATGACAATTACGGATCACTGAATTCCTAGATAGCGATAGAATAATCAATATTAAATTAAATTGTTAGCTTAATTGAATATCAATCATTCATGAAATATGAGGACTCAAAATAAGAAATACTTGAATTAAAACATGAATAAAAGCTGAGAACATAAAACCTCACAAGGTTACAATTAGAGTGTTGAATCCCTTTGAATCAAAATGATGTGTTTAGCCACACATGAATTTCGCTCCAAAAATAGAAGAAAGACTAAGAATTGCAAAAAATATAAAAGAGGGAACCTTTTTCTATTGTAAGAAACGTCCCTTTTATAAAATTTTCTAATATAATCGTAATATAACTCTAACTTGTAAAGATGTTTATCTAAAACAAATTCAAAATCAAACTCCTATATGATAAGGATAAGGCGAAGTCTTCCAGTCAAATTCTAACTCTTCAAATGATCAGCCTTATCCACTACATCAATCTCTTCAATTTATCCAAAATTTGTCATTATCATCAATAGAATCCCAATTCATTACAATCTCCACTTTTCATCTCCTAAAATAAAACAAAAGTTAATTTCCATATTTAATCACCAAAATAAATCTAAAAAAAGGAGATAATATCAAATAATATGTCAAGATAAGATCTCATCAAAGTTCCATTCTAAATGCAGAAGAGTTTCTCTTACCAATCTCTGCTTTGCAGATGTCTAGTTCTCTTCTCTAAAGGTCATCCTGAATCTATTAAGCTATTGATTGATACTCTCAATAGGTTTTCTAAGATATCAAGTCTTAATGTGAATCTTAATAAAAGTCATTTTGTCTCCTGGACAATTGAGAAGTCTATACGGGACATTATTTTCTCCCTAAGAAGAAAGAAAAGGACATTCCAGCCTTTGCAATATCTGAGTCTAACAATAACTACTAAAAGACTACCCTTCAATAAATGCCTACCACTCATTGAAAGAATTCAAAGGAGAATCAACAAATGGACAATTAAATTTCTTTCTTTTGGAGGTAGAGTTCAGTTAATTAAATTTATCTTATGCTCCCTTAACTTATATCAGAGCACCCACTTTCATCTTTCTAAGAACTTAGTGAAATATGTTGAAAAAATGATGAGGGATTTCCTATAGGGTAAAGCAAATGGAAATTCAGGTCTTCTTAAAGTTAAATAGGAAAATTTGTGTAAACCTAAGGAAAAAAGAGGGTTAGGTATCGTCTCTATAAGGGTAGAAAATACTATCTTTTTGATTAAAAAATTTTGGAGAGTGATTTTAGATAAACATTCTCTTTAGATGAGATGGCTTCATAGCTATTGTTTGAAAGGGAACAAACTATGATATCTTTCCCATAAATCATCCTCCTCTTAGTTTCTTAGTCAACTTTTGAAGACAAAGGATGAGGTAGCAAATGAAGTTTGCTGCAAAATAGGGAATGGGAAATCTACTTTCTTATCGCATGATAATTAGAATAGTTTTGGTCCCCTATCCTAAAATCCTAATGTTGTCTTAGTTTGTTTAGGGTTGGATTGTAAGGCAAAGGTTGCTATACTTGTCAACTATAATGGATGGTTGCATTTTCTTGAAGCAATTCATCAACTAAAGCCTTCTTACTCTGCTGAACCTAATTCTTAAGACAATTATCTTTGGCTTAGATTACCCATTGAGAGATTTTCTAGCAAAGCCTATAGGAAATGGGTATATAGTTTAGATCAGGATGTGCTCTAGTTTAGAGTAATCTGAAATAACTTCCTAAAACTAGGTACATCTTTCCTTTTATGGTTAGTGGTTAAGAACATAATTGCTACTATGTATAGACTTCATTGTGTGATAAATCTGGATGGGATTTGATGTTTATGTAAAGAAGAATTAGAAACAACGGACCATCTATTCTTTCTCTAACTTAATATGGAATTTGAACACATAATTTTTCTGTTGGTCGAGGCTATCAAATTCACTAATGGAGATGGTTACTATCCTAATTGAAGCACATGTTGCCACTTCACTCTAGAAGCAGAAGGTGTTGAGTCTTGCTATAACCTCCCAAAAGTTATGGAAAGAGAGGAATTGGTGGAAGTTTGAGTATAAAGAACGTTATAAAGATGTAATGATGCAAATAATCATAATGAGTGTAAGGGGACATTTAATAAGTTGGAAAATTGATCATGCCTAACTGAGGAAAAGATTTGACTACAACTCTTACCTAGATTGAGCTTAAATCTTCATACAATGTTTTTGCGAATTCTCCAAGATGAATTCTAGGCCTAGTAAGAGTGGAAAAATGGTTAAAAGAAGTAAGATGAAGTAGACACATGCATTTAAAACACAAATTCTTACCTTTGGTTGCTGAAAACACGTACACTACAATGGATAAGCTTATGGGTGACAAAACCAAACGTCGCTAAAGATTAAAACATCATCGCAAATATTAATTTGCGATGAAAAATAATCGTCATCTTAATGTTCGCTGAATCCTCTTAGCAAAACAATATCCACGACATTTTCTTGAAATCGTTGCAAAAAGGTTTTGGATACATAATAATTTCATCGGTAAAACATATAACCAACGAAAACGAGGAACGTCGTACATAAGATTTTGTGACGTATATGTTTCGTAGATAAAAGTTTTCACCTACTAAACCATAATCATAGGTAATTATTTTAATTTGTTTTTGTAGTAGAA
Organism: Erythroxylum baracoense; assembly: GCA_025629805.1. Taxonomy (NCBI): domain Eukaryota; kingdom Viridiplantae; phylum Streptophyta; class Magnoliopsida; order Malpighiales; family Erythroxylaceae; genus Erythroxylum; species Erythroxylum baracoense. Next base: position 9,635 of record JAOTAY010020073.1, read on the forward strand.
TAGTTTTACCTACTAATTGTTTGTTGTAGGTAAATATTTGTAGTGACGTTCTTATAAACGTAAGTAACAATATTTTGTGAAGATTTTTTTGGTAGCTAATACTTTTTAGTGACAATTCTGTTTTTATAGCAGAATAGTTTTAGCTACTAATTTTTGTTGTAGGTAAATGTTTTTAGAGACGTTCTTGTAAACGTAGGTAATGACTTTTGGTGACGATTTTGTTTTGGTAGTTAATATTTTTATTGACAAAAAGTTTATTTTAAATTTAAATTTTATTATAATTGTTCAAAACAAATTTATTTTAATTTATTACAATTTTTTAGATAGTTTGAAATATAAAATAGTTACATTTTATAATTAATGTTGATGAAATATTTTTTAAATTATAATAAATTGAAATAAAATAAACATTCATAATGAATGCATTTTATGTAAAAAAATATTTACAGGTCATATACAAACTAAGAGTCCTTATCGTTGTCACTACCACTGATATAGTTTGAGCCTAGTAATTGTTTAACTATCTTTTTAAGCATGTTGACTTCTTTTACATTACAATTTGACTTATCTTCCGTACATTGTAACTTAGTCTTCAGTGTTTGGTTCTCCTCTTGAAGCGTTGTGACATATGTTAGTCGTGACGAAGATGCACCAACAGGTTTAGGACCATACCTAAGACCTTTGATATAGCCCGATCTTGTACCAAGGATATTGTTGCAAATGTCGTCAACATTAGACTGATTATCCTCAGACAATGATGTCTGTAACAACTCCTGTATCTTGTCCTACAATTTAAAGTACAAAATCGAGTTAACTAAGAAATTATTACTTAGTATTACATAGAAAAATAAATTGTAATATTAATTTGTTTGTAGTTACATAATTACTTTATGCCTCTTCAGACATCTAGCCTTTGACCTTCCTTATAGTGTGTTAGCTTGTAGAGTGTGATACCATCAAACTCTTGTCTTTGGAGTTGTATTTGACTCTATTATATGAATTTAAGAAATTAGAAGATAATAGAATTTATTGTATTAAGAAATAGAATAATAAGTTAAAAACCTTACACTTACGAATTCTTGTCGAATGACAACAAATGATTTAGAGTTGGTGTTATGAGGAGTCTTCATTTGTGCTCTGTTCAACTTAGCTTTCTCACACTTTTCCTAAATTAAGAGTAGTCATGAAATGTATAAACAAAATTAATGGAAGGAAATATGAAGAGAAAAAAACCTCAACCTTCTTTGAGGCCCAATAATCACACATTTCACTCCAATTTTCTTGAGTAACCTAGTCCAGAACAGGTCTCCTTGCCTCTTCCTCGGAAGGGAAAGATTGGTAATATTTATGGAGTCTATATCGATAATCTTTCACCCTTTGTTTCAACAGTGAACTAACATAGCTTGAAACCTCAAGCGTGTCGATATCAACAATATTGAGTTTCATCTGTAAAGAAAATGCATAAGTTAAGTTACTATTTTTGTTAAGTAAAATCACAATACATATAATCAAATGAATTAAAACATTACTGAAACTTTGTCCAAAGCATTTTTGAGCAAGTTGTCTTCCTTCAACTACTTAACATGCTAAAGGCAAGACAATTCATTCGTCGCAACGACGCCCAACTCACTAGCAATTTTGCAGATTAGATGTTATCCAGAGGTCGATGTTGCGTGAGGTCAATGGTCACATTCAATTCAACTCCTTTTCTCTTACCTCTACCTCAACTTCTAATGCCAGTATTGGAACCTGAAAACAAAAAAGAAATCATAATAAGAAAAACACACTAAACATATAATAAGTAATTTCAGCATTAATGTAAATATGTTTGGTTAACAATAACAGACCTGAAGATCCCTCATGACTAACAGACGATGTTAGTAAAGGTTGTTATTGATTGTCTTCATCTGAGGATGCAATTGTTGGTTGTTGAGTGGGAGGAACTTCTTCGGTCGTTACCACCCTCTTTACCTTGTTTCTACCAGGTGCCATTATATTGAACCCATGTAAAATGAAATATGAACATAATGTATAATCTTATCTCAAACATCAAATTTTCACATGAATATAAGGAGATCAGCAGTCAAATATTAAACATTCAGAATAACATTTTGCAAAAACATAAGTAGAACATTAAAAATATGCATCTACTCATCGTAAATTAATATAAGTAAAACATCAACAACATAAGGCAATTATGAACATAACATTTAAAACGATACAAACAATTTATTTACATTCAATCATCATAATCAAGATTTTGAAATTATCGTCATTACGTACATTATCGTTGGATTTTTCATCACTAATATATTCGAGAAAAGTATCGCCATTGTTATTTATGTCTTCCTGAGTATATTCTTCTTCTGTTTGTAAGATAAGATAGGCTTCGACTTCATCTTGTTAAACTATATTGGGCTTGACATCTCTCTTATGGAATTATGATATATATGTATCTTCTACTGGAATGCCTTCGTTATTGAACTCCAATCCAATATCCTGATAGACTTCATCTGCATCCTCATCCAATTGACCAATATCCCTTTAACAAAAATCAAAGACACTCCTTTGTTGAAACTTGTGAACAACCTTCTAATTGCTAGCTAATACAGTATCATTGACGTAGAAAACTTGTTTGACTTAACTTGCAAGGATAAAAGGATTATTATCATACCATGTCTTACTAACATTTATTCTAGTAATATGCCCGTTCACTCTCATGTCAAGTAGATCAAACCATTTGCATTTAAGTAGAACAACCTTCTTAGTGCAACCATATTATTTTAGCGATGACACTGTAGAAGTCAATGATTTCGTCATCATAACATCCTTTAACGACAACCCCACTATTTTGACTTCTAACTTGACTATCTCGATCATGTATATGAAATCTCACCCCATTAATAATGCAGCCTGTGTATTTCTTCCTACAAATATGAGACCCACATGCCAAATTATATAATGTTGTTGTCATTTCTTTCACGTTACAGTTATGTAGCTATATCATCTATATGATAAAATGAAAATAAATATGAGGGTGAGACATATTCTCATATTTTTATAATATGTAATCAATATGAAACTTACTCAACTTCTAAACCATGATACAGACTTCTGCCTATGTCTTTCTTCAACATTAATAATCCCTTTGTTGCGAATTATGCCTTTTTGCTCTCTATTTAAAAAAGACAATGACAATAAAATCTTAGAGTGAATGAAGAAAATTGTAATATGATTGTTTAAATGAAAAGGAATATACATACTCTATGTATGTATCGACTTTCTCACAATTGTTCAAAATATACCAATGGGCAATTTCGAATTCATCTTTAGTTAACTCCACATATTTACCCACACCAAGTGGCCTAACTTTTTGGGAGAAAATAGACAACCCACCATTGTCATGAAAATCAAAGTTACGCTTTGGTCTATTAAATCTTATCACCAAATCAGTTAAGTACACTGAACAAAAAGTCAAGCATTCATTTGCTATATAAGCCTTTGGAGTAGACCCTTCTGGTCGAGCTCTATTACGTATATAATGTTTAAGAGAGCATAAAAACTTGAACATTTAAGAGAGCATAAAAACCTGAACATGAATAGTTATAAACTTAGGAATTGTTACAAATAAATAACATACAAAAACTTGTTGAATTTAATATGAATTACCTTTCAATCGGAAACATCCATCGAAATTGAACTAGTCCACAAAGTTTTGCTTCTTATGGTAAGTGAATTGCCAAATGAACCATAACATCAAAAAACGATAAGGGGAATAATAGTTCAAGCTTACATAGAATCAATGCTATGTCTTTTTTCATTTTATCAAGCTCTTCAACTTTAAGTGTCTTGCAACATAATTGCTTAAAAAACTCTCCCAATTGACCCAAAGTA
>JAOTAY010020074.1:0-13525 GCA_025629805.1 Erythroxylum baracoense
TCCAAGCTTACCCTTCCTTATTAATCTAATGCCTTCTAACTCCTTAACTTAATTCTAACTCTTTCTTTTAATTCATGCAACTACACAATATTTATAATATATCTAATTAAACTCCAAAAATTGTTAATTGATGAATTCTAACTTATATTCATACTTGCTAATTTAATAGAATAAATTCTAAGAAAAATTCGGGGTCCAATATTTATCCCCCTTAAAGAATCTTGTCCTCGAAATTCTCACCTGAGTTCATAAATAGGTGTGGATACTTCTCCTTCATGGCTTCCAAAGATTCTCATGTTGCTTCCTCTCTTGCATGGTTCTTCCATAAAACTTTAACCAGCTTCATAGTCTTATTTCTCAAGACTTTTTCCTTTGAATCTAAGATCTCCACTAGTTTTTCTTCATGAGTCAAATCCTCTCCTAAGTGAACCTCTGATGGTTGGACTATGTGTAACGTATCCGATCTGTACCTTCTCAACATCGATACATGGAAGACATTGTGAATCCTGGATAATTCTGGTGGCAGGGCTAACTTATAACCTAGAGGCTTAATTTTCTCAATAACCTCATAAGGGCCTATTTATCTTGCACCGAGTTTACCCTTTTTACTAAATCTTATGAATCCTTTCCATGGTAAGGCTTAAAGGAATACCTTATCTCTAACTTCATATTCCATCTTCTTCCTATATGCGTCTGTATAGCTCTTCATCCTGTCTTGAGCCGCCTTGAGTCTCTGTTTCACTAAATTAATCTTGTCTACTGTATTTTGTACCAACTCAGGTCTTAAAAGTTTCCTTTCACCTTCCTCATCCCAGTAAATAGGAGTTATGCACCTTCTACCATACAAAGCTTTATAAGGTGCCATTTGAATTCCTGAGTAGTAGGAATTATTATAAGCAAACTCAATCAAAGGTAAATGTTTATCCCATAAGCCTTTAAAGTCTATAACACAAGCTCTTAGCATTGCCTCCAATGTCCTTATTGTCCTCTCTGATTGACGGTCAGTCTGCGGATGGAATGATATGTTAAAATGCAACTTGGTTTCCAAAGCCTCTTGCAAACTTTCCCAAAATCTGGATGTGAATCTGGGATCTCTATCTGAGACTATAGAACTCGGAATCCCATAGAGTCTGATTATTTCATCTATTTATTTCTTAGCCAAAGCATTCAAAGAATCAGTTTGTCTAATTAGCAAGAAACGTTCTGACTTAGTTAACCTATTTACAATCACCCATACTGCATCATGCTTCCTGCTGGTTCTTGGTAATCCCATCAAGAAATTAATTGTAATCTTCTCTCACTTCCATTCCGGAATAGACAAGGGATTAAGCTTATCGGTGGGTGCTTGATGTTCTGCTTTAACCTGTTGACACACCAAACATTTTCCAACATACTTTGCAATATCTTTCTTTATTCCTCTGCACCATAAGTGTTCTTTTAAATCTCGATACATTTTGGTACTCCCCAGCTGCATTGTATATGGAGCATTATGTGCCTTATCAAGAATTTCATCCTTCAAATCTTGCATACCTGAAATACATAATCTGTTGCCTACTACCATCAATTCATCTTCTCTTACTTCTATTTTTGAAGGCTTACCACTTTTAATTTCTTCTCTGAGCTTGCTCAAGTACTCATCTTGTTCCTCCAATTCCTTAATCTTCTCATTCAATACTGGCCTTACTCTAAAATTAGCCAATATATAACCAGATTCGACTTGCCTCAACTTCACCTTAAGTTTGGCAAATTCCTTCAGCAAAAGAAGATATATCATCTTCACATATGCCATAGTAGATTTCCTACTCAATGTATCCGCTATAACATTAGCTTTCCCCGAGTGGTAGTCTATCATCAAGTCATAATCCTTTAACAATTCTAACCACCTTTTTTCCCTCATATTTAACTCTTTTTGGATCATCAAATATTTAAGACTCTTGTGGTCCGTAAATACCTTAGTGGTGACTCCATATAAGTAATGTCTCCATATTTTCAATGCAAAGACTATAACGGCTAATTCCAAGTCATGTGCGGGATAATTCATCTCATAGGGTTTTAATTGCTTGGAAGTATAGGCAATGACTTTATCTCCTTACATCAACACATACCCTAATCCTTCCCTCGAAGCATTGCTATTTCTGTATATCCATCACTACCAGAAGACAAAGTCAAAATTGGTGCAGTTGTAAGCTTTTTCTTTAATTCCTCAAAGCTCTTCTGACATTCTTCTATCCATATAAATTTGGTAAGTGGAGCTGCAATCATAGAAAATCCTTATATGAATCGTCTATAATAACCGGCTAATCCCAAGAAACTCCTCACTTCTACTACATTCTTGGATGCTTCCCATCTAACAATAGCTTTTATTTTCCATGGATCCACATGTACTCCTTTTTCTAAAATGATGTGTCCAAGAAACACTACTTCTTTTAGCCAAAATTCACATTTACTAAGTTTGGCATACAAATTTTTCTCCCTCAATGTCTTTAAGGCAATCCTTAAATACTCTTTATGCTCCTTATCACTTTTGGAATAAACCAGTATATCATCATCAAATACTATAATAAACTGGTCTAGGAAAGGCTTGAAGACTCTATTCATTAAGTCCATAAAGGCTGTAGGGGAATTAGTTAATCCAAAGGGCATAACTAAGAACTCAAAATGCCCATATCATGTTCTGAAAGAAGTCTTTGACATATAAGACTTTTTTATTCTTAATTGATAATAACCCGATCTCAAGTCTATCTTGGAGAAGACTTTTCCTCCTTGTAATTGATCAAATAAATCATCTATGTGTGGTAAAGGATATCTATTCTTAATAGTGACATGATTGAGCTTCCTGTAATCCATACACATCCTCAAGGATCCATCTTTCTTTTTCATAAAAAGAACCGGAGCTCCCTAAGGCAAAGAGCTAGGCCTAATAAAACCTTTCTCCAACTGCTCTTCTAACTGCTCTTTAAGCTTTTTCAATTCTGCCGAAGCTATTCTATAGGGTGGAATAGATATTGGTGTTGTACCTGGAAGAAGCTCTATGGTAAACTCAATCTCTCTAGGTGGTGGTAGTCCTAGTAATTCCTCTAGGAAGACATCTAGAAATTCCTTGACCACAGGAATGTTTTCTAATTTTTATTCATCTACTTTTGTGTCTACCACATATTCCAAGAATGCTTCACATCCTTTCTTCATCATTTTCTTTGCTATTAAAGCCAAAATAATTCTAGACGGGCTTGCTTTTTTGATTCCCACAAACACCACCTTTTCACCTTTGTCCAGCGCAAACTCTACCGTCTTTTGTTTCCAATTCAAATTGGCACTATATTTTTCTAAGGTGTCTATGCCTAAAATCACATCAAATCCTTTCATCTCCAATGACATTAAATCCACCACTAATTTCACCTCACCAATACATATTTCACACTCTCGATAAACTTGACTAATAATGACATACTAGCCAATCAGGGTATTAACCATTAAGGGACTATCTAGTACACTCAAATTTCTATCATGCATAATCATACTTGATGAAAAAAATGAATGGGTAGACCTCAGATCAATTAAAACAATAATATCATCATTAAACAATTTAACCATACCAGTCACAACCTCTGGAGCTGCTCTACTTCCTCCCTTGTTATTGTGAATACTCTAGCTGGTGCTTGTCCCTTCAGTGTCCTTGGAGGATTTACTTTCTTAGCTGCACTAACACTACCCATTTCAGTTGCAGACTCAACTCCCATCGTCTCAATCCTTCTTAAAGCTTGCATCTGATTTCCCTCTAGTCTTGCATACTGTGGACACTCCCTAACTATATGCCTTTTTTCTCCACACTTGAAACAAGTTCCAGTCAGTTTATAGCACTCCCCTTTATGGAATTGGCCACAATGATTGCATTTTGGAAAAGATGGCTTTTCCCCCTCTGCTCTTCCCCTGCCTCCAACAGTTGAGGCTTGAAGGGAAGTAGTTCTAGTTATTTTGGGTCTGCTTGCACCATTACTCCTAACATCAGACTATGTGGGGAAGGTCCTGGTACTCCTTTCTGGCATAGAAATACTGCTACTACCCCCTCTTTTAAGTTGCTCTCTCCCTTCCTCTTTTTGTTCATTGTGCTCTTTATGTTTTCTACATTCTCCACCCTTAATGTAGCTTCTACCAATTGTTAGAAGTCACAAAAATTTTACGTCACCACTTTCTCTCTTATAGCCAAATGCAATCCTGCTTCATACCTTCTACACTTAGCTGCTTCGCTCATCATCAACTCAGCTGCATATTTGGAGAATTGTGTAACTTTGCGCTCATACTCACTCACTGTCCTCTCCCTCTGAGTGAGACTCAGAAACTCCCTCTGCTTTTGTTGGATATACACCTCAGAAATATATTTCTTCTTGTAGGCAGCTTGGAAGTCTTTCCAGGTTAACACTGACGGCTTTAACTAACTCCCTGGTACGCTTTCCCACCAATGCAGGGCATCTCCCTATAGCAAGCTTGCAACATACACAATCTTTTCCTCATCCTCGCAATCCATCTGTTCCAATATTCTTTCAGTCTTCCTCAACTAAGTCTCAGCTTCCTCTGGATCAGTTATTCCATAGAAATTCACTATACCATACTTCCTCAGCTTATCAAATTATTTCCCTTTCTTAATTGGGACTAGAGTGGAAGTTGATGGCATCTAGCCCATAGCCTGAACAAATCCCTGAGCAAAGGCTTGGAACATTCTGGGATCAAACAGATTAGGCATTTTTCCTTGAGGAAGAGATGACTCAGGCATTTATGGTTGAAAGGGCTCGCTATCCTACCCTACAATCGCCTCAGCAATCGCTGGGGCTCTAGACTCATCAGTACCCTCCTCTCTCGGTAGAGAATCAAGTGCAGTAGATCTTTGCAAAATCCCTCGTGTTCTTCTACGAGGTGGCATTTTACTCCTTTAATAAAATATTATCATTTAGCTTACTTTTCATTTTAATCTTATTTCCTACATGTATGTATGCTATGCATGTCACTTAATGCAATCAATAAACTCGGCAATGCAAACAAATAATTTAACAATATAAACACTTTATCACACATCATATAGTTCATAATATTACACATTTTAAGCCTAGAAATCCTTAGAAACCATGGGCTTTGATACCAAAGATGTTGGCCTCGGATGTAGTCCTTATTTTGTGGTGACAAGGTGCCAAAATTAGGGGACTTTTTAAAATAAAATAAATAAATAAAATTACGATAAAGATAAAAATAATTCATAGTGGGAATAAAAAAAATAAACAAATAATTAAAATAAAATAGCATAAAATAAAATGGACATGAAAATATTTCAGATTTAGAAGTCAGACAAAATACCACTAATGAATAAAGGAAATAAAAAGGAACAGAAGAAGTAGAAAAAGTCACGACCGTGACTTTTGAAAACTCAAGACCGTGAGAGGAGGATTGTGATTTTTAGTGAATAGTAGCAGATTGTCACGGTCGTGCTTGTGCACGATCGCGACATCCATGAGTTTTCGGGTTTGTCGCGATCGTGCACCCACTTCAATACCTCATAACTTTCTACTCCAAACTCCAAAAATTATGAAATTTATGTCATTGGAAAGATAAGAGAACGATATACAACTTTTATGAAGACAAGTTTATCTAATTCTACCTAGATTAATACAATTTATTCATTGAAGTTTTAGAATATATTTTAATTCCCTTTTTCCTCTTTTCTCTTTACTGTCCATATGTGTAACTGTTAACTATAACAAAAGACCCAAATCTAACAATGGAAAACCATACATGCAAAACTCCCAACTTAACCCATTACTTCAGAAAAATTTATCCAAGGCCTTTAAGCATCTAACAATTTTATTTTCAACACAATGACAACTTAACAGAGAAGAAATTCTGAACATATACAAAAGAGAATTCCTGTAGTTCTCATTGTCATTTCTCTAACAAAAGTAGAGATTGTACATACTTCAAATTACATATTAAAAACCGTTTTAGTAGCATATTACAAAACAATTAAGAATGCTCATGCTTGATACGCTTCTAGAGTACCAAAAGTTCCTGAACTAACTAGTTACAAAAGACTAAAATCTTGGAGTTGCCAAAGCTTTGCAAGGGTTCAGTAATGATATGCTTTTTCTTCACCTGAGGAGTGGAAAAATAATTGGTTGAGCTGCGACGCTTAGTGGCTAATATGTTTATAGCTAGCAATAACAAACCACACATATAATCAAGTACATATATATATATTTAGAGCATTTTACACTTAGCAGATCACACTATCCACATTCTAAATTTTAAGAATTTACATAGACATAAATACATCAGCACACAAATAAGATCATAAGTTTCGTTTAACCATCACAAAATATCACTCAATTATGCTCCATATTCAACAAACTAAGATACAATGCACAAACATAATGGCTCGAGAGAATCCCATACAATAGAATGGCGAAATCGAAGTTTACACCATGAACAGAATGGTATCTCTCTTACATATTAGCCAAGAGAAGGCTTTAGCTCAATGTGCACGTGATGAACAGAATGGTATCTCTCTTACATATAAAGAAGATTTTCGATGCTTACATATTTCATATCATATTCATACTTTCATGCTTCTTAAATTTTCTGTTTTTCATTAACATTATAGCGGCAGAAATCTTGCAAGGCATACATGATATTAAATTCACAGAACATTCACATTGATTCAAAATAAACATTTATACACACAAAATTAAATAATACAGCTCTTCATCACAAACTATAAACATATTACCCACCTATTTACTTATAAATCCAAGCTCAAGTTTGTTCTTCTTCTTATTCTTGCCTTTGACTTTCTTGATTCCCTTCAAACAAACATATTTTCATCCAAATCAATATACACGAATATGACTTCTATAAAGCTATATTATCCAAAAATGAGCTTAGACTTAATCTACTCTTAATTTATCTAACTAGAAGAACTAAAATCAAACTAAAGGTTCATAAAAATCTAAAAACACAAATCTCTTGTTCCTCTTCTTTCTCTCTTCATTTTTAGCACATAACCTATCTTGTCTACTTCCTTTTTCTATCAAAACAAGAAGAATAAATTAATAGTTACTTAAAATTCAGCTGAACCTTCTTCTTCCACTTCTTATCTCCTTTTTCTTTCTTTCCTTCTTCTCCTCTCTATGCTTCGATTCTCCTTTTCTTCTTCTAGGTTCTTCTACGACTTTCTCTCTTTTTCTTTCTTAATATGAATGACTCTCTTCTCTTCTTTTCTTATTAGTTTAAGACCAACTTTTGTCTTTCCAAGCTTACCCTTCCTTATTAATCTAATGCCTTCTAACTCCTTAACTTAATTCTAACTCTTTGTTTTAATTCATGCAACCACACGAGATTCATAATATATCTAATTAAAACTCCAAAAATAGCTAATTCATGAGTTCTAACTTATATTCATGCTTGATAATTTAATAAAATAAATTATAAGAAAAATTCGGGGTCCAACACTATTTAATAGATACTGGTAGTTTTTAATTCTTTCATCCACAATGATGATGGTAGAGAATAATGACTCATCATACTCCTAATCATATCCATTAAGGTACTATTGCGCCTTTCTACTACACCATTTCGTTATGGTGTATCTGGCATTGTGTATTGAGCACATATACCACGCTTTTTAAGAAATTTAGCAAATGGGTTAGGACATTGTCCACTTTCACTATATCTTCCGTAATATTCACGACCTCTATCAGATCAGAAAATTTTCACTTTTCTATCTAATTGCCTTTCTACCTCATTGATAAATACTTCTAAAGCATTTATTGACTGAGTTTTTTCATAAAGCAAATAAATATACCCATAACGTGAAAAATCATCAATGAAAGTGATGAAAAACTTGTCTCCACCAAATAATGGTACATCAAAAGGCCCACATATATCAGTGTGTATAATTTTAAGGAGTTGTGCACTTCTTGTGGCTTCTTTTTAATTGTGTGTTTTGTATGCTTTCCCTTAATACAATTCACACAAATTCCAAGATCAGTAAAATCTAATTCTCAAAGAATTTCATTCTTTACTAATATGGTCATTCTATCTTTCAATATATGATCCAAATGTTTATGTTATAAGTAAGGTGCAGTTTCATTTATAAAACTTCTTTTAGTTACAACATTATGATGCAAAGTCAACAGTTTCAATAAAAAGGTTATCAAGCTTTAATTTGTACAAACCATTACAGAGTATACCAGAACCAATAAGGCAATTATGTTTGAACAAACTAAAACATCCATTACCAAATTTGAAGGAATATCCAACAATATCAAGTTTTGACAAAGAAACTAATTTTCGAGAAATTGTAGGAACATAAAGGGTTTTGAAAAGATCTAAATGATGTCTTGTGTCTAAAATCAAACGGTAAGTTCCAATGGCTTCAACTGTAGCTTTGACTTGATTTCCCATGAAGACAAATGTTTCATTTAGGTTTATGGTTTAGATCGAAAGGAATCCCTATATCATATTAGTAATATGAGTGGTACATCTAGAATCAATCCACAAGTATTATAAGGAACTTCTGCTAAATTAGATTCGAAACATACAAAAGCACTAGGCTTACCTTTCCTTTCGAACCATGCCTTACGTTTTAGACAGTCCTTCTAATAGTGTCCACTTTTCTTACAGAAATGACATCTATCATTCCTTAGTTCCTTCTTAGAGATTGCAGTTGATGCATTACCCTTAGGTAATACATCCTTTCCCTTTCTTTTTTTCTTTTTGAACTTCTTTCTAGCTCCTTGATTGTCCACGAGATTAATTAGGTGAATTCCTTATTTCTTAAGCATTGCTTCCTCTTGAATAAGCATGCTTTGTAGTTCATTCACATTCCATTTGTCTTTAATAGTATTGTAATTCATTTGGAATGGACCATATTCAGGAGGTAAGTAATTAATAATAAATTGCATAAGGAAAATTTCACTCACTTCCATTCCTATGATTTTAATCTTGCTATTGTATTTATCATTTCAGTAAAATGCTCATACATAGTTCGAGAACCATCGAACTTATAGTGGTCAACATATCCATTAAGGTTCCAGCAAGAGACTTATCAGTAGAATAAGACTGAGAAATATCTTCAACAAGCTTAAGATACTCCTTAGCATTGTTAGTTTTGGGAATTGTGGCGAATTGTGGCCTTAATGTTACTAGCCACAGTCATTCGCATAAACATTAAACTTAGTCTATTTGATCTTTCCCAACGTTCATGAAAAGATTGTTCTTTAGCACTGCTATTATCAGTAAGTGCAATGGGCTTATCAGTTTGGAGTGCCAAGTCAAGACCTAGGATTCCTAGGTTGAACTGAACTTGTTCGCACCATTCATTAAAGTTAAGCCCATTAAACTTTATAATAGATGAAACTTGCGATTGGATAGCAACAGAATTGAATGCTGCAAAATTTATATAAGAAATACTCTACGTTAATGCTTTAAATCATAATTTAAACACGTAATTAAAATTAAATAACAAATATATCAAAAAATATATTATGGTTTTCCTTTGGGTAAAACAAGAATATATTAAACACATAAATTGATGCTCAGTAATATTTACATAATTGATAATCATGCATGCTCTGATTAGATATATTAGTTATCTTTGGATATACTAAATATATCTAATAAAGTACACTAATTAATCACAATTATACTCATTGATATAAAATTAACTAATTAACCTTTGGGTGATTCTTAAATATTTTAGTATCAACGAATTTTAGTATACCCATTAAATATATCATTATGTCATTGCAATAATAAGCATCACATTATCATGGGTAACTATATATCTATTTTAATTTGATATTTACAAAACTTTCTAATTTGGCCACTTTGATTACTGACAAATTATTCATTATATAAATATCAAATTAAATAAATGATAATATAAGTCATATTGAAACTAATTTTTATTCATACGTATACTTACTTTATTACATTAACAATCATTAATATATGACACTAAAATCATGCATCAAATTTTACAATGAAAACCCACGGCATACATGATAAAAGAAACAAGTGACATACGTTGATGGCAAAGGAGAGAATACACGAGAGAAACACAATCAATGGGAGAGCGAACCTTTCATAGCACCATTAATGAAATGTTTTCAAACCATCCTTAACAAAGAAACATAAGATAAAACAAAACATATTTAATGATTGCAATTAATGGCTTTGTTGATTCCATTCACGCATCAACTTGGCAAGGAAGCATTTAATATTGTTTTCCCTTTCCTTCATCATCTTGATAACGTGATTTAGATGGAAACAAAAACATGTATAATGGTTCGTGTATAAGAAAGAGAGAAAACATGATTGTTTCATTTTAAAACCAAAACATGCCATAATTGGTAAGGAAATCACAATATAAAATCTTCTTGATCATATATTCTTTATTTAATATCTTAAATGGAAAATTATTAATTCGCAACACCTTATGCTCTGATACCACATGTAATCTTTCTTACACAGAAACTTTATCTGTAAAATTTAAAAACATAATCGCAGGATCTTAGATCTAATAATTTCACAATAACATAAGCATACCTTTTTCCATTGTATATCTAATACTTTCTAAATAGATAATCTCCAATAATCTTTAAGATATTCTTAGATTTTATTTTCTTTCTCTTGGCCTTTGTTTCGTTATTTTCTGTATGTTATCTAACGGAGAGATACGTGAAAAACTTAATAGGTAGAGAGAGAGAGAGGAAGTAGTTATCAGTTTAAAATTCAAACGACACTTCTTTTCATTATCCTTATTTTACATTCCATCAACATAAATACATCACATTATTTATTTTTCAATAAACCTAATCTCTTATTCAAATAACTAATGGGATTTAATATACTTAAATGGTTAAACCAAAATATATGGGCTACATAATGAAATTATCTAACATTACCTATGTTCATATAACTTTTCATTGTGGTGATTACATAAGTAATTATTTTTTCATTGTGGTGATTACATAAGTAATTATTTGACTTAAGATGTTCAAAGTATCTCATATATGAATTATTATATTTTAATGCTACTGATGACCTATTTTTATCATAAGTAACTCAATTAATAATTATTGGACGTAACATGAATCACATGGAGGTAAATGACTTATCAATATATGATTAATCACCTAAAGTAATTATAGAGCATATTTCGTTATTCTCAATTAGTATTAATTCGAGGAATTCTTAGTTAAGGTAGAATGATACTTCAAAAATTACTTTCAAATATTATTAATTGAATCAATTATTAATTGTTAAGAATTGGTCATAAACCGCAAGTGCACGGTTGTCGAAGTGAGTAATAAATCGATAAGAACTGAGTTGTGTCCACAGGGATTATGAGAAAGTTTAATTCTATGCTAGCTTACGGTATTTGAAATCGGGTTGGATAAAATTTTGGAAAATTAAAATTAATGTAAAGAAATTAAAAAAAAACAAAATTAACTTAAATAAATTTCTAAACAACTACCCAATTCAATACGACCAAAATAACTACGAATATGACAAATTTGTGTAGTAACTAATTAAGAAAATATTGCAACAATTGACTTAATTAAAAGTATTAAATTTAACGGGGAATGACTTTCTCTTAGGGAATGATATTTTTGTCAACCTTAATATTGAATTAGCTATCCTCCACAACTGAACTATCCTAACCTTGTAGGTGAATTTTAAGAGTAATTAATCCCCTTTTCCCAAAGATGAATTAATTTATCCACTCTAGACGTCACTTAGTAATCCCTTACTTAAGTTTTTCCTAGAGTTTCTTAAGTTCCAAAACTTCAATTTTTACCTCCTAAGTTTCTTGGGTCTCCCAACTCACAAGAAAATCCGAGTCCAAAATTTCCTTCAATCTTCTAGAAAAAACTCCCTTTTTTCAAAGGCAAATTTATATCAAGTTAATTTCCGATAATCCAAAGAAATAATAAACAAATCCAAGGAAAAATCAACAAGTAAATAAAATTTCAGTCATGGATTCCAGCAAAATTCAATATTAAGGCATCACCAAAATATTAAATCCCTAATAGAAATTAAAGTTTTAGCCACGAATCATCATGCCAAACAATCCACACGCATACATCCTAAATAAACTCATGACAGAATCAATTAAAAATAAAGAAAAAAGCTCTCCAAACTCTAATAGAATAATGTGTTCTCCCCTCTCTCTTTGCATGGATGCTTCTTTGGCGGTGAATGGATGCTGTGTTGTTGGGCGAATGGAGACTGGTATGTTGGTGAAGACTCTTGATTGCGTCCTTCAAGTCTAGAGGCTCTTGGATTCAGTTTGTGCGTGAAAGATTAGAGAGGAATTCAAGGCTTGTGTGTATAGAGGCTGGTGAATGGAAGGTTGGAGAGGAATTATGTATGTGAATATGCCAAAAAAATAATGGGGGTTTACGTTGGTTAGTGGAGGCTATGTGGTTGACGTGAATCAAATGGAAGCTGCTTTGTTGAGTAAAAATTGGTTGAGCTATTTTTTCAGTGGAGGGCTGAAGTGTTGAAGAAGTAGCTTGGTTGTCTTGCATGGATTGAGTGGCTTTTGCATTGCTGGGCATTGGTGAGGGCTTGAAGTGGGTTGCTTTGGTTGGCTGTTGGAGTCACGTGAAAGTGGATGGGAGTAGATGCATTAGTGATGGCTGTTGTTTTGTACGTGAATGGCATATGCCTCTAAGATTGATGCGTGAGTCTCCTCTTTGTATGGAGGCTACGTTGTTGTAAAATAAAGGCTGTATTTGTGTGAGGGGATGGAGGCTGGATGAATCAAAAGAGTGGAGAGTCAGCTAAAGTGAGTGGAAAAATGAAAACACATATGAAGTTTGTGCCAGTGTTGTAGGAGAGAGAGTTATCGGTGACAAGTGGGGGGTAAAGGCTGCATGTTTTTATTGAAGTGAATGTGGGTTGGACCCTTGCTTTAGTGGAGTGACGGAAGTTAGCTGCTGGGATGTGGTATGGAATAATTAAATGTGGGGTTGATGCATGGCTGGAGGAGCGTTGTGAAGGTATGGAGAGTGAAATGGAGTGTGGGGCTGATATGTGGGTCTTTAGTGTGGAGTATGAGAGCTGAAATGATGTTACGTAATTGTCGAAGCCTTGGAGAGTGGAGGTAGCTGGCTGCATGCTTAAGGGAATGGAGTGTGGGGTACAAAGAGACAGCCTCTTGTTGGAGTTGTGTTGGTGAGGGCTGATTGGTGGAGGCTACTCTTAGTTGTTGAAATGGTGCTAGTTGGAATAGGTGGAGGTCAATTTCGACAGTGCATAAAAATTAAATGGTGACGACTTAGAAGCTCAAATTTTATCAGTATCTTCATCTTTGAGTTAGCTTCAATATGAGACTTGAATCACGAGATTTTGCCATCTGAATCAAAAGTTATAGGCTGATGTGTGGGTCTTTAGTATGGAGTATGAGAGCTGAAATGATGTTACGTAATTGTCGAAGCCTTGGAGAGTGGAGGTAGCTGGCTGCATGCTTAAG
>JAOTAY010020075.1:0-13524 GCA_025629805.1 Erythroxylum baracoense
AGTAATTCAGAAGACACTCAATGTTCATCAACAAAACAAATTTTATTAAAACATCTCACACATAATAGATGATAACATGGTTCCCCTCAACTAAGAAAAGGAATTTAGCTACTCATAACGAAAGTGAAAATCAAAGCAATAACAAAACATAAAGTCTCCATCCCTGGTCTTTCTTTAAAAAATCCGAAAATACTTAGAAAAACACTGCAGAAATTTAAAGCTAACTATGGTTGTCGAAAACAAGAAGAAAAATTGCAGAAAATGTAAAACATTACTCCTAAAGTGGCTGCTGTGAACAGTAACACAAATCCCCTTTTATCTCCTTCAATCTCCACCTTTTTTCCATGATCTTTTGCAGATAAGCTCCCCCCAGATCCATATTGCAGATCCCATTGATAAGATAGCAATATGATCTTTACAGATTGTGAAAATCTTGAATTTGAACTTGAAAACAGATTCTGCAGATTATTTCCATCCTTGCACGTGCCCACGCTTAATCACTGAATTTGCTGCCAATCTGGAATTTTCAAATTTTCTTTGTTTCTTTTTCATCTTTTTGATTCAACTTCATCTCTAAAGTATTGAAAATCACTTGAGAACAATTAACAGACAATTCCATTAATTTTGGACAATAATTTCCACAAATTAAAGAGAATTAAATAGAAAATAAGCACAAATTCTCAACTTAACAGAATGGTTAAAAATTAAGTAAGCTCTTGGTTAAACACGGAGATAGAGGGAGATACAGGGAATGATAATAAAAACAACTAACAAAAATAACAAACAAAAATTAATTGAGAAGATGCTTAAAATTGTCAAAATATTACCTTTCTTTTTCTACTGTGATTTGTCAAAATATTAGCATGATTGTTCTTCAAATGTTGTTATCTTTACCAACAGAGTTAATTTGCATGAAAAAAAATAAAGTTTCTGAAAATCGGATTAGGGACATAAACAATAAGTTAAATGGCTGGAAATGTAACTTAAACATTGCTTTGGAATAAACATTGCTTTGGAAATGACAAACATTACAATCATCATCATTATCCTAATTTTATTTGTAACGAATATATATTTTTGTAATAGGTTAATTTTCATTTTAATTCCTTAATGAATAAATAAATATAAACAATTTTATTGATAATATCCACTCTTTTTACACATTTTTACATTAGTTATTACAATTTTTTGTTAACATTTTTATTAATTAATTCAAATTTATGATTGTTAACTCACGACACTGCACGATTGTGCGTTATGCTGCACGACTGTGAGTTATGCCGCATGGTTGTGCAACAGTTGCATGGGTAGTGCGTCTAACGCATGACCGTGCATGCTCTAGAGCTCCAACTTACAAAATCACAACAAATGCTGCTTCATCTTTCTCAGATAAATTTAGCGATGTCATACGAAGAAGAAGAGACATCGGCTGGAGGCGAAGAGAAGAGAGTGGGAGTGGGGTTTCTGAAGTTACACGAAGAAGAGACATCAACTAGTTCACGACTTGGCTAATCAGACAGAAGAGTTCGAGTTAGACAGAAGAGTAACATCTTTAAAATTTTACGAATAATGATGACATTTTTATCTTATACAAAAGAAGATAGGTTAAATTGAACAGAGGATCTGGACTCCTACCTAGGCTTCACCCTATTAAGGGCCCATTTTCACTGTCACGATCATTCTCTTACAAGCTTTTTTCATTGTCTTTCAACGATTTCCTAAAGCCAGAGTCGTATATCAAAACACACACTCATTAGGGGCCTACTTTCATTTACATTTTAGCATCGTTCATTCTTTTAATATTTGGAGGCTATTAAATGCCATTTAATAACTGTAGAGGAGGGAAAGAAACAATTTCAGGTTGATATAATTCCCATATTACTACATAATCCTTTCACCTTTCAAAGACTAACATTAATTTTTAGCTTCTTATACCTATAAATTCATTTGAAGTTTCTTACACTTTAATTTTTTTGTGACCATCAATATATGAATCTAAAATACTCCAACTCAAAATTTGCAACAAAGGATTTTCACATTCTAACTTCTGAGTTTTGAATGATAATTTATAAGTAAAGTTTCTAAATTTTTTAAATGCATTTTTATCTTACTAAATATTTGAATATGATATAATTAATTTATAATTTGTCATTCATGTAGACACTATATTAGCATTTTAAATCAAAACATTAATATTAAATAATATTATGTTTATTTGTGTTTCATCTTTTTATTTTTAGACTATTTATAATTAACATTAATAAATAATTTAATTTTTATAACTGTAATTTTCATTATACTCTGTCTCAAGTATCGTAATAATTGTTAGATTTATGTTCTTGTAGAGATTCACATAAGTTTAGTAATAATATAACTAGAGTCAAATTTGAGGATTTGATAAGTTAGTGTATGAATAATCAATAATATAGTAATTAAAAAATAATATTCTTAGTCATTAGAACAATGATGTAAAAGTTCACTACAGAAAGATAAAATAGAAAATAATAAAAGTATTGAACATGGTATTTAATATTTTTAAGATCGTGATTTAGGAAAGGTCGTTCCTAAGTATGTTAATTTCTTGTATTTTTAAAAATTAATGTTTCTCTATAATTAAAATTTGTTCTTTGTTTCTTCATTTTTAATATAAGATGTTAAATTTTACTCTTTATTTTTTCTTCTGTCACAGGTATAATATCATTGATATATACTTGTGATATCTTGTCAAGCTATTGGTGTTCTGTTATGCCTGCATACTTTTTTCAATTTTATATAGGTGTTTTTACTCTTTTTCTAGTTTAATTGTGTTGTAATTGTATATTGTCGATTTATTGAAATTGTTTTTACTTTGCCCAAAACTTAATAAAATGTTAGGAACGGCCTTGCTAAGAAGACCCATACATTGGGACAACATATAAAAAAAATATTTGTGACATTGTGGTAATACTAATATAGATGAAAATTGAAAGACAGGCTCTTCCTCCCTTACTTAAAAGATGAATAAGAAATTTGTCCAAACTTTCAGTGTGATCCAGAAGTTCAAGTCAATATCGTCGACATGTCATGTAGACAGACTTAACATTATTTGTATGGCATTTTGAGTGAAAAATAATTTTCATTTTCGTTACCCGAAGAGCTTTGAAGTAGAGACCCGTGAGTGTTACCCAAAGGGCATAAGCATTTTCAAAATAAATCAAGAAACTGGAAAATTTTTGAGATTTTAAGCGGTACTCTTATAAATTGGAAAATCATAATAAACTGCATAGGTTCACACCAAACAAGTTTAAAGAATAAAATAAAAAATATATAGATGAAATTTAACGAAACACAAAAAAAAATATAATAACTAGTAAAAAAACTTGATCCCTAAATTACGCCTTGAAAAGTATTTTGCTTAACTCTTAGTAAGTAGACTTGTAGATGGTGAGAGCCTTGGATACATAATTTGTCCAGATACATTGTACCTAATTAGATCACGATGTTGATTTTTAGGGTTGTGAAACAGACGCGCGGAGAAAAAACTTGCTTTTGAGCATCACAGGATGGAAAATTGTTACAATTCTACTATATAGTGTACACTTTTTCCATAGAATGCTTCACTTTTCGCTGAACCAATTTACGTATCAAGAGGTTAAATGACCGTTTTTTCTATAGCAAATATGCATTACCTTTAGAATTTGGTGGAGAAAGCCAAGCATAGCTTGAAATGAAGTGGAAAAAATAAAAGGAACGAATGATTGAATGATTTCCTTAATGACTCTCGGAAATCAGTTTGGTACATAATTTAGAAACAAAGAAGAAATTCGACAATTCAGATCTCGGAGAAATTTGGATAAAATTCAAGTTAAAATCTGAATAAATTAAAATTAAGTACGATTTTATCGCAATCACACATTATGAACTATATATGTATGACGAATAACAACAGAGTTTTTAAGAAAAAATTTGTCTTTTAAAGTACAATCCTAAACTATAGTTACTATAATTTATCACATTTATATATGTAAGTTTTATAATTATTGAATATGTCCATAACCCTGTAATATAACTCATAATTTATAATTTAAAATCTTGGTTCTATTGCTTATTTATGGCGTCAGCAACAAAGAATTATTTAATCCGAGTATCAAAGGAGCATATTCGGGTTGCTACTATACTTGTTTCAAGTCCGTCAATCTAAAACAAACGAACTGACTTTAGAGTTGTTGGTCCCACCAGAATGGTTATTGTCATACTTGTTTCGAGTCCGTCAATCTAAAACACGCGAACTGACTCTAGAGTTGTTGGTCCCACCAGATTGGTTATTGTCAAAATTTGGGAACTCGAAGTGGACCTATTGGCTATTGCAAACAAAGCTTTTCTCTTCAAGGTTACAATTGTAAACTCAGGATATTTATCCAGCGGATAGAGTTAAGAATGGATAAGTGTTGAATATTGAAATGGTAATCAGTTAAATTTTCAGCAATTCACATTGGGCGGTCAATTACCTTCGTATCTATTGTTGTATAATAATCAATGTTTGGTCGAATTGATACAGAAGGACTCTTCAGATACCGTCTAGTGCGAGTTCCTTATGAGGGGGGGAAAAAAAAACATAACTCAAGAGAGCGACTACTGGTGAGTTGTATGCATATCCTATTGGGATAAAAAACATATTAGTATTTGAACTTACTGTTAAAATTCAAATGTACCTAAAGAAATGACACTTGGAATTTCACATGTTGCAAGCCATGATACAAAATAAATAATTAAGATGTGTGCTGTCACGATCATCTTTTTTCTTTCAAAGATGTTGAATTATATTGTCAAGTCTTACATCACTCAGTATGTCATTAAGAATCTTTCATTACCACAGTAAAAACTCTCTTAAAATTATAATAACTTAAGTATTAAATTGAAAATTAAAAAGAAAGTTATAACTCCTGATCCTTATGTTATGAAATATAGAATTTAGATGCTCCATTGAATTTAAACATAATATTCCGTACTAATTTATTTGTGATCAATATGTTAATTTAATATTTTAGAAGAGGTTTGATTCCATTTTATTTTATTATTATGAATTTTTAGTTTTTCATCTTTATTTTTCAAATAAAATAAAATTATGTTAAGTTGGTTGTTAATATTAATACAGGCACAATTTTATTATTGATTATAATTAATATTAAATATTGATTATAATTTTATGAATGAATGAATTTTTATTTTAATATCTTATAAAATATTTATTAATAATTATTAAAATTTCATTATATTTATTAAAATAAATGATTAAGAATAAAATTGAAAGTTTTATTTATGAAATTATTAATATTTATTTTAATTATTAAAACTAATGTTATTATCTAGAATTGGATATTTGATATTTATAAGATTATTTCATAAATAATTATTTTTAAAATTTTAAAAAATATTATATTTTTGTTAAAAATTAACTATAAGATTAAAATGAATTAAAATAATTATATTATATTAGTCATGATTTTTATTAGTAATTAATATTAAATAATAAAATATTATATATATATTGAGTTAATGTTAAATTAAGCTATGATAAGAAAACAAGATAAAAATAAAAACGAAAATTTATAAATTATGAAAATAGGAAAAACAAAAATACAAATCAAAAAGATCAAATACACGAATGTAATCAAAGCCCTTAACAATTTGATGGAACCTTTTGATTTCTTATCGCATGTCATATATTTGATGAAGCCTTTTGATGACAGATTTAAAAAAAAAAGTGTATTACCATGTGTTCAAATGGTCAAAAGTCAAGAAAAAGAAAAGGAAAACTATGTCGTACCAAAAGCAGCCGACAAAGGGTTGCCGCACCATTTTTAATAAAAGAAAAACCTCCTTTTCTGGTACAAGCAAAGAAGGTAAAAATAACAAAGACAGATGGTCCTGTACAAATATCGATGTTAAATATTAAATATCAGAGTCGTACATATTAGTTTATATAAGAAAGGTTGCAGCTAATATTGAGTTTTGCAAGTTCAGAGGGGAGTAGCAGTTTCAAGAGGAAATCAAAACCTTAGTTACCTGTCAATACTTGTCTAACTTTACAAAGAGTATAATACCGTGTTATCTTATGTTAAAATTTTTTATCTCTCTGTAACTAAAATAAGGTGGAGAACAAAGATTTCCCTTGATTCCTAATGGACATAATAAACCATATTCTAACTAATTAGAGAACTCAGGTACTTCGGGTAAACAGAGATTTGATGAGATATGGCTTTTTGCGGAGCAAAATCAGTTCCCTATCTTTCGCAGACGTCGCGTTCACATTTCCTTCCTAACAAAACTATAATCTATAAATGCTTCTTCTTTGCTTTTCTAAAGCGAGAGGCACATGCGACATTACATGTAATTACTTTGTGCTATAAGTGCAGATAATAACCAACGGACTGACCAATAAGAAAAATGGATTTATACAACTTTATGTGAGCGGTGCTTAATTTATTTTGATATGAACTTTTATGTTAAATTATGCGAAGAAAACGAGGCGCGCTGAGTTGAAAACTTCCTGCATCTTTCCTGAGATTATTTTCGTCTGTACACGGCTCGAATTGTCAAAGGTTTCAGCCAAACTATACCTAATGGAAAGGATGTAATAGTAGCATAGACCTTATTAAGTATCCCGGATCGTACATGAAAGGGTTAAAAAAGAAAGAAATACAGAATACCTGATTTCGATTCCATCTCTAATTCCGAAGCAGTTTCTGAACGCGAAACGATCTCCAATCTCTGTGGACCTTTACGGATTATGCTTCCCGACTTGTGGTTTAGGCCTTTTTACAGTTTTCTCAATACATAAGCTCTCTTAAAAGGTCAGAGGATCTGTATGCTTACGATTGATATGAGCAACTATAAGAGACCTTAACCTATATATATAGATACCATATTGGGCTTCTCGATCACAAGTCTGATATGGACCAAGTTAACAATAAAATGGATCCATTTTCTACCCAGACTTTGACCCATTGATTTAAACCATTATTGGGCCATTTTATTACCCTTGTCTGGATCAAATTATGTAACTTAATCGTTAATTTATTGAAAAGCCAAAATTACAATTAATAATTGACCATTTTATAGAAAAAGGACAAAAATGTCCTACATTCTCCCCCTTGGATAATTACTAATTGCGGTTTTACTCAAGTTCAAAACAGTTTGAAAACTCGGTCAAGTCATGCCACTTAATTGGTACCAAATTAAAAAAAATTTGATCCAAAGGTAATGAAAGTCCAACATTCTGTCCTGCAAGGCTTTCGATACTGGAAATATCAAACACATGTGTCATGTGTGACACAGGTCCAATATAATCACAAACATATAATACCTTACTAACATGAATGAGAAAATGAAGTGTGGCAAACTAGGATGATACCTGTATGATCTAATACGTATAATCTTTGTCTGTAGGTTTTAATTTCTCTAACTTTATATTATATTACATATGCTAAACTGCAATAGAGAAATTATGTTTTCTCTTACCGAATGCTAGACAGGATTAGAGAAAACATTTATGTTCTCCAACCGAATACTAAACTGCATTAGAGAACTTTTATGGGATTAAAAACTTATATTCCCCTATGTAATATGAAACTTTAAGGATATCCATATAAACTGTATGTGTTTAACAACGTAGGCTCGAGGTCAATCTTTATAAATACCCAAGGATCTTTAAAATGCTTAAGATCAACACAAATCTTAAAGCTTTCACATGTATTATGACTATATACAAGAACAATTATTACTAAGGATAAAAGTATAGGTTTAGCAATCGAATCCACCACGGACAACTCAAAAATAAAGTTTTTGAGCCAAATCACCTGTGTAGCAGCTCCATAACATGCAACAAACTCTACATACATGGTCAAGAAAGTCATCAGTATCTGCTTGACACTCTTCCACGATACTGCACCATCTACCAAAATGAAAACGTATCCTGAAGTGGATTTGCGATCATCCGGACACATAGAAAAATCGGAGTCTGTATACCCTGTGAGGTTCAAATCATTGACTTTTCTATATGTCAACGTATAATCCTTGGTACTCTTTAAATATCTCAACACTCGTTTGACTGCATTCCAATGGTCCACACCTGGGTTAGCCAGATATCGACCTAACAGTCCAATAGTAAATGCAATGTCTGGTCTAGTGCACACTTGGGCATACATCAGGCTACCGATAGTACTAGAATACAGGACATTCCTCATAGCCTCTCTTTCAACCTCATTCTTTGGACACTGTGTCAAAGGTAATCTCTCTCCATGAGAGATAGGTGCTATAACAATTTTACATTCAGTCATATTAAACCTTTATAGCACTCGTTCAATGTATGTGCTTTGCAAGAGGCTCAATTAGTATTGAGATCTGTCCCTGTGAGTCTATATATCGAGGACAAAAGATACTTCACCCAAATCCTTCATGTCAAAATGTTTGGCCAAAAGTTGCTTTACCTCATGCAATATGGTCAAATCATTTGATGCGAGCAAGATATCATCGACATACAGTAGTATGAAGATAACTTTGCTCCCCTTAACTTCATAATATAAGCATCTTTTGACTTAGTTTTCCACAAAGTTGAATGAGGTCAAAACTTCATCAAACTTTCGGTACTACTATCTAGAAGCTTGCTTTAAACCATATATTGATTTATTCAACTTACAAACCTTGTCAAATGCATCTTGATCCTGGAATCCTTTAGGTTGCTCCATATGGACCTCCTCATAAAGTTCACCATTTAGGAAAGCGGTCTTAATGTCCATCTGAGCTCCATGTCATAATGAGCTCCATGTCTTAAGTTCACCATTTAGGAAAGCGGTCTTAATGTCTCTCTTGTATCCCCGAAGGATGCATTTAGATTGATTATGGCAATAGTAACTCCATGTCATAATGAGCTACTATTGCTATAATCACTCTAAATGCATCCTTCGAGGATACAAGAGAGAAGGTAACATTTAAGTTAACTCCTTCTCTCTGAGTGAATCCCCTGGCAACTAAACGTGCTTTAAACCTCTCAACTTAACCCTGTGTGTCCTTATTGGTCTTAAATAGCCACTTGCAACTGACAGGCTTGCAATGTTGAGGTAAACCAACAAGCTCTCATACCTTATTATACCTTATAGATTGCATCCCATCCTTCATTTCTTCCCACCACATATCTGCATGGGGTCCAGAAACAGTTTCTGTAAAAGTAGCTGGATCCACAACATGTCCTATGTTATAGTCTTGCTTACCCAAAATAGACTATGTAATCTGATGAGATAGTCGGTCGCCTCTCTATGATGGATCTGCCCAATTGCTTAGGTTCTTGTACCTCAAAAACCTCTTCCTGGATAGGTATACATTCATGTGCCTCTATAGGAACGGTACTCAAACCTTCATCCACCGAAGCTGACTGCATGAGAGTCGGATACAAAATAATCATAGTATCCATCCTGCTATCTACTGGAGGATGTGAGGATTCTCCCTCATCATAGACATTGTATTCCAGAAACTTAGCCATCCATGATTCCACTACTCTGGCTCCTCCTTCTCTGCAGTAAAATCTGTAGCCCTTAGCGTGGTTAGAATAACTCACTAAATAGCAACGAGTGGAACAAGATTGTAATTTGCTCTCATAAGGATTATATAATCTTACCTTAGCAGGGCAGCCCTACACATGAATGTGTGCAAGGCTTGGCTTCCAGCCTTTCTAGAGTTCAAAAGGCGTCTTTGGTACTGACTTGTTTGGGACTTTATTTAAGATATACAATGTCGTCTTGATAGCTTCACCCAAAAAGTATTCAGGTAGGTTAGTCTTGCTCTGCATTGATCTCATCATGTCCTTTATGGTGCAATTGCACCTTTCTGCTATACCATTTTGCTTAGGACTACTTGGCATAGTGAACTGAGTTACTATTCCAACTGATTCCAAATACCTGGAAAACAAACATTTTTCTTGTCCTGCAACCCCATGTTTGCCATAGTATTCCCCTCCCTTGTCAGATCTAACTATCTTTATTGATTTTTCCAATTGGTTCTCAACCTCAATCTTAAAGATCTTAAATTTATCAAGAATTTCAGACTTCTCCTTAAGCAAGAACACATAATCATAGCGAGAATAATCATCTATAAATATTAGAAAATATCTAGCATTGCATAACGTGACTGTATAGGGACCATTAACATCTGTATGTATGAGGTCCAATAAATTATAAGCACGAGTTGACCCCTTTTTTCTTATCTTGGTCAACTTACCCCTTTAATAATCAACACATGTCTCCAGATCACTGAAGTCTAGAGCTGGGATAATGTTTTCCTTTATCAATCTCTCAACCCTCTCCCTAGAAATGTGGCCAAGACGTTCATGCCACAACATATACGATGTTTCCTTTATGAAGGCTCTCTTTCGAGTAACAGGTCCGGCAATATAAGAAAAGACATACATTTCATTAGGAGTAAGACACATGCTATATAATCCATAAAATAAGAAAGCAGTTCCGATATGTCTTGTATTGATAGAAATATTTGCAACCGAAGTATCAAATATAAAACGATAACCTTCTTTATCCAAAACTGATACAGAGACCAAGTTCTGTCTAAAAGACGGTATATAAAATGTGTCTCGTAAAATCAACACAAACCCTGTATTGAGCTTTAATCCTACATCTCCTACATACAAAACATCCATCTCTTCATTATTGCGGACCATCACCTTATCCTCCCCTTTAGTCGGCCTTCTCCTAGATGTGAACCCCTGCATCATGTAAACAACATGTTCAGAAGCTTCACTATCTAACCACCAAGAACTTGATGTAGTTATAGCTATATTGGATTCATGAATCATATAGGCCGAGGAGTTACCTGACAGTTCCTGCTTAACCTTCCATAGCTTGTACTTCGGGCAATCAGACTTCCTATGCCCGTTCTTCTTACAGAAGAAGCATCTCATACTCTTTAGGTCATGTGGGCCCTTTTCAATGTTGGACTGCCCACTCTAAATCTGCAGAGAGGGTTTGGGTTTCTTACCTTTACCCTTAGGCTGTTGGGGTTTAGCCTTCCCTTTACCTTTGGCAGCTACAAACATAGCTGCATGAGGAGAACTCTTGATCTTCTCCTCCACAACAGCACACCGGGAAATCAAGGCATTGATGTCTTAGTTCTCATCTTAGGAGATGTAGGAGGTGGCCAACATCTCAAACTCCTGAGGAAGAGTATTTATTACCTGATGCACTATAAGTGAGTCAGTAATCGGTATATCCAGTGCCTTCAGCCTGCTCTGAAGGTGCACCATCCAGATGATATACTCTCGAACGCCTCCTTCCCTAATATACCTCATAGAGAACAATTCCTTAATTAAGGCATTCTGCTCTGTATAAGAAGACACCTTGTACCTCTGGGATATGTTGTCCATGAACTCCCTCGCTATGGTCGTGTTTGGCAATCCACTAAGAAGATGGTCAGGGATCAACCTCTTAATGGTCAAATAGCACATCCTATTTGACTACTTCTAGGCCACCATTATTGATTTGTCAGCTTCTGAGCTGACATCTGTAAGTGGAGGAGGCCTATCGATGTGCATCACCTTATTGACGTCAGTCGTCTCCAATGCAAACTCAATATCCTTCTTCCACTTCTTAAAATTGAAACCAGTTAAGGTTTCAATGGTGACAACATTGTTGTTCATAGAAAAGGTGACTAAAAAATAGAAAAGACAATGTAAAGATCAGTATAAATGCAAGACAACAACGATACTTAAAGCATTAAAGCAGTATCTATCCCGAGAATCCAATCACACATATTATGAAACACCTTTAGGATGAATACACAATATATGCAATTAGACACACGCATAAAAGTGATTAGAGTACAAACCATCAACTCTCATATCACTACCACCTCTAGGTGAATAGATAATTTAAGCAACGACTTTCTACCGTCTAATGCCTTTATAAACATCTCAAAAATCCCATGTAAGGCCAACACATTTAGGCAGAATAACCAAACATAAGGTCAAAGACATCCCCGAACATATGAGCAAAACAATCCAAAATACTGACTTGAAAAGCCACTTTAGTGACTACATTCTTATCAATATCCCAGAAAGTCCATAAACGCAAGGGATACATCTTTATGTCATCCTCATATTGTATATGGGCATAATGTATGTGAAAATAAATTATAAATGCAAAAACCAAATGCAGAGTCAAATAATCACATACAAAAACTGAAAACATCATTTTTAAACTTTATTTGAGAGTTTTATTTAAAAAGTTCTCAATGAGAGCGACTATCGTACTTTTTCGAATAGTGAACCTACCACAAGAGACATAAAACTTTAAGTGTCTCCCTTATGTGCAGTTCGGAGTATGAAAACACACCCAAAATTAGCTTGAAAAAAGCTTTACAAACTTTTTTGGAATCCAATTACCAATGCAATAAATCCAGAAAATTAGAAAATCACTTTAAAAATTCCCTCGACCTGGAAACTGACCCAAAAAGACCCCCAAATAACTTTATGGGAATTTCTAAAATTTTCCATTTTTTGGGTGCTGACATCAACATCAATGTAGCGCTGACGTCAACGTAACACAGCGCGTTGACGTTAGCTGGACCACACATGCTCTCCAACGTGCGCCAGATGCGTCTGGCACATGCGCGACACGCATCCCCATAAGCATTTATATGTCTACTGTGTATTGCACCTGCCTCCATGTATCTAGAATTCGGTGGGCTATGTGTCAGGATGGATGTGGTGCGTGCATGGGAGCTCGTTGAGTCACCCTCCGCTGGGGAGGGCGATTTGCGGCATCCCAAGATGCCATTTTTCTCTCTATTTGGCCCTTTTTTATAGATAGCCTTACGTATTCCACTTTTACGTCAGCTAGGCATCAGCACGTGTGCTACTGTACGACCTCCTTATATATCTGAAGAAATATAGAGTTGTTAATAGCAATATTGGATATCAACCGAGGCAATGCCCATTTCAGAGTGCAATTCTGCTAACAAACGTGAAGGACCAGGGGGAGAGAGTATTCTCATACACACCAAAGGATCTATTACCTACCAGGAGCATGCAGAGAATCTTGTAAATATCTACACTTTACATTTATATTCTGACTTTTTTACTTTGATGTATTTCAATTTAATTTGATGTGCGAATTTTGAAATGAAAATATACGTGTATTATGGAGAATGATAATGTTATAAATGTCTGGTGTCATATATGGTTGTGTTATTGAGTTACTTTCTTTGTTCAACAGGAGGTAAATATCATAAAAATAGAAGAAACTCTGTCGAAATTTTTGAAAATTGTTGTTCACTTTTAACATTTTATTATGATACAGGAAAAGTCTATGGGCAGGAAGTCTACACTCCGTCAACTCTTTTTGCACACCTACACTAAAAAGTATGATGGTGTGACTTTCGTGGACACCTGTTGTGGAGAACTTCATGTATGTGAAATTTATGCTTTAATATTAATTTTTAATAATTATCACTTATTAACATAAACATTGCCTCCTAATAGGA
>JAOTAY010020076.1:0-13522 GCA_025629805.1 Erythroxylum baracoense
GGGTTCTTTGGCTAAATATGCAAGTTAATTAGGATTTAGTGTTAGTTTATCACCCTATAAGTTGTCACATTCATTCAAAATTTTAGGTCTTTCAACTAAGTATCTTTGTTAGTTTTTTTTCATGGAAATAAGTACCTAAGCAACAAGGTAAGTAAAAAAATGTGTTTGTTAACTTTAAATAAATAACTATTCCGCTGGCCTTTGGGTTATGAATAGAGTTAGTAGTCAGTTGAGAACGCAATGTAATCGAGTAACTAGATCGACACGCATCATAAATGTATGCCTTAATGTCAAAAGGCTATAATGACATTCCAACTAAACAACTTAATAAAAAATGACTTAGTCGAGTAACCAAATTGACATTCATCACCAATGTTTGCCTCTATGTAAAAAGACTAGGTCCATGTCCATAAAAAAGTTTTTAAAAAATGGTTTCTAATAAAACTACTGAACTTGTAAATAGCGTAACTTTTCATAAAAACATACTGAGGAGTAGTTACAGAGTTTGAATATAATTGAATTAAACAGTTGATGATATGAGCTAAATGTTGAGGATGTTCTAAACTCACCTTCAGAGTTTTATTTTTAAATTAATGAAATTTGATTGTTTAAGTGTTAATTGGATTTATTATGATTTAATTCTGTGATTGCATAATTTGATAACAAACTAAGAGGGTGAACCAGATGAAAAATGATTAAATTAGGCTAGCGAGAGTTAGGTGAATTAATAGAATTCTCAAATTAGTAAATTATGCAAAGAGAGATCTTGCGTAGGTTTAAAGTAGTTTATTAGAGAACTTTAGAGTTAATTAGGGTTATGGATAGGCTGCAAGTTCAGAGATTACGACCTCCACAATCTGATTAGGGTTTATGATTTAGGGTTGATAGTTATAACTTAAGAGAGAGTAATTAACCTGAGGATTGTCTAGAACCAATAATCCAGTAGTTTATAATCAATTAGGTTAGCATTAAGGTAAATTTCCCTTTCTCTCAATTGGTAATTTCCTTAGGTTGATTCTTGGGTGTGTTGCAATTGATTAGTAATTAGTGTTTCTGTGATTGATTCTTAATTTGATTTGATTGATTGAATTAATTTCTAGATTTTAGTTTCATGCAATTTGAATTTTTGTATTGTTTTCTGGCCTTAGATTTTAGGATTAGATTATCCTTCCTTGTGCGATCGACATCTTAGGTATTATGCTAACGAATCATGCACTTGTGAATTATCGAGGGTTATTTATTAAAACTTACATCAAACAACTAACCATAAACCTCACAATGTTGATTATAGTTAATTCATACCCTTTTAGTTCTTTTGGATTACTTTATCTTTGGTGATATGTAGATGTTCAAAGTGCAGATATTTTTATACCCTATAGTGGACCAAAATTCCTAATTAGTATATTAAAGGATGAAAGAAAAAATGTAGGCATCTTCAATAATGATTTGTTGTTGCTGCTACAACTATAACTGGGAATGAGATTCTCAAGGAATGTTTATGTAATTGAAAATTCATGAGCTTATTTTGGAAGTAATTAGTAGGCAAAGTAAGAGAAGCATCCAAAATTTTGTATAATGCCTTATGCATTATCTTAATGCCTAATGATAACCATGTGATGGCTTCCCTAGTAAGTAAACTTAGTTCTAGACACTACTTAGTATTGTGATCAGTGTGCTTAAGATAAAGTTAATTGGGCACGTCTAGAGCTAAAAAGTTATTGCTTTAATTATACATGATCATAAGTTTAATTAAATATGAAAAATGCAAAATTATTTCTAAGGAGGCCTTCTGTGACTTTTATAATGGCAAAACTTATCTTTTTCAAGTAGTTGATTTCCCATATACGCAAAATTCATGTATATGGTTATTAAGAAGATTGGAATTACAAGGCCTAGATCACCTAATTTATTCTCATCCACCATTTATTTTAAAGGCTGTTGTTGTCAATGTAAGTTCATTTCTGTCTGATTAGTTACCAAAATTTTGTTAATGTTGCATAAAACTTAAAGTAGTAGGCTGTTTGTAATATCAACTAGTCTCAAACAGTTTACAATTCATAAGGTAGAACTGTTCACATCAGTTTGTTTTCTCAACATAAGTATTAGCTAGACATATCCTACATATCTCTAGCATATATTTTGTTATATATAGTATATTTGACAAGCTCATTCTTTCCTTATCCATAGCACAATCTTAGGCTAAGATTTTCTTTGACCGTTATAACAACTTGTATATATTTGGGTTTTATGGATAACAAAAATAGAGTAATTTTTCCTATTGTAAAATGATATCAGAGCTAAATTTTTCATTTCTACAATGGCAATCTTGAGTCTCTCTACTTCATTGTTTTATTGAGAGTGTCATTAACAATGTTTCATTGAGAGCATCACATAATTGAGCTTGTTATTCCATAGCTTATAACTGAAGCTTAAGTTTAATATTTTCATTACTCATATTTGGTTTATCTCTCAAAAATAAAGAAAGTTATGTAGAGAGAGTAGCAGTTTTAGTCTAAAGAATTTGGATTTTTGTAACATCTTGGACCACCCGCTCATAGATATTGTCCACTTCGGGCCTTGGCCCAGCTAATCCCTCACGGTTTTGCTCTTCCCGCACACTTGCTCAGGAAAATGCTTCTATAAGGAAGAGGTATCCATAGCCTTATAAGACCTACTTTGTTCCCCTCTCTAATCGATATGGGAATCTAACATTCCACCTCTTGGAGGCCCAGCGTCCTCACTAGCCCACAGACCTGGATCCACCCATCCTGGAGGCCCAGCTTCCTTGTAAGCCCACGGGCCTGGATCCACCCCCTTAGAGGCCTAGTGTCCTTACTGGCATACCAATCTGGGTACTGGCTTTGATACAATTTGTAACATCCTGGACCACCTGCTCACAGATATTGTCCGCTTTGGGACTTGGCCCAGTCAAGCCCTCACAGTTTTGCTCTTCCCGCACACTCGCTCAGGAAAATGCGTCTCTGAGGGAGAGGTATCCATAGCCTTATAAGGCATACTTCGTTCCTCTCTCCAATTGATATAGGAACCTAACATTCCACCCCCCTTGGAGGCCCAGCTTCCTTGCTGGCCCATAGGTCTAGATTTACCCCCTTAGAGGCCCAGTGTCCTCGCTGGCAAACAAGCCTGGATCCACCACCCTTGGAGGCCCATCGTCCTCACTAGCCCACAGACTTGGATCCACCCCTTCTGGAGGCCCAGCTTCCTTACCTACAGGCCTTGATCCACCCCTTTGGAGGCCTAGGATCCTTGCTGGCATACCGATCCGAGTGCTGGCTCTTATTCCATTTGTAACATCCTGGACCACTCGTTTATAGATATTGCCAGCTTTGGGCCTTAGCCTAGCCAAGCCCTCACGATTTTGCTCTTCCTGCACACTCACTTGGGAAAATGCATCTATGAGGGAGAGGTATCCATAGCCTTATAAGGCCTACTTTGTTCCCCTCTCCAATCAATATGGGAATTTAACAATTTTTGTCTCAGGTTTAGAGACATAATGGGCTTTCCACTTATATTCTTTCTCCATCTCAACCATAATTAATTCAAAAAATAAAACATCTTTTTTTATTAACAATGTGACCTCCAACACATCCATCATTACAGAACTTGATCCCTCCTCATCTGACAATCCAGAAGCTATGTTGGTTACCAGCAATTAAATGAAGATAATTGTCCCACCTAGTGTAGAGCAATCACTATAGATTTAGAAGAAAAAAATAAACTCAAGTTTGTTAATGGCACAATTAGCAAACCACCTACCAACTCTGACCTATTTTCTTATTAGAACCATTGCATCAATATGGTACTTTCATGGATTCACAATGTCGTAATTAGAGAAATAGCTATTAGTGTCATCTATATGAAGTCTGCCTATGAAGTTTAGATTGGCCTCTATAAAAGATGTTTACAAGAAAATGCTCCACGAATCTTTGAAATACAAAGAACCATAGCCAATGATGTGCAAAAGAATGATCCCATAGCTACATACTACATT
This sequence comes from Erythroxylum baracoense, assembly GCA_025629805.1. Lineage (NCBI taxonomy): Eukaryota > Viridiplantae > Streptophyta > Magnoliopsida > Malpighiales > Erythroxylaceae > Erythroxylum > Erythroxylum baracoense. The sequence continues at coordinate 4,013 of JAOTAY010020076.1, forward strand.
ATTCTTAAAGGCTTATGGGATAAACTCCCCATTTACAGCAATTGTCCCTCTTGCATTTGTGGCAACATACACAAAATTAATAATCTCCAATAAAGTGATTACTTAATTTAATTTCTTATGGATCTTAATGAATTTTATAACGTTTTTAAGCGTCAAACACTCCTCATGAATCCATTACCAAAAGTTTCTAAAGCTTACTCTCTTTTATCACAGTAAAAAAGACAATATATTTTCATAACAAATTCAATTAATCATCAAGAACAATTAGCTCTAACTACCTTCCACAATTAACAAAGCAAAACATATGGCAAGCCAAAATATCAATGTGATTATTGTGGACTTGATGGGCATTCAAAATCAAGATATCAAAAGAAGCCTAGAAATCCAAATTATCATCAAGATAAGATGCAATATCATTATGATTACTGTAGACTTATTACGTATTCTGAATCAAGATTCTGAAAGAAGCCTGGAAACCTAAGAAAATGAACATCTTTTGTATTTTATAAAAATTAGGAGGATTAAAATCCTCACACAAGGGCCAACCTATCCAAATTTCTGGCATTAAGATACGTTTTATCCACGGATGATTCTTAGAAGAGATTCCTAACATATCATAAGATTCCCTTACTTGAAAATCTATCAACAAGATAGAGATTCAGCTAAATGTGATGTTGCTAATAAACTAATCGTTGTCATTGTTGATAGCATTAAAAATAATTCACCAACCTTACCATTCACTCAAGAAAAGGTTCACCAACCACTTGCTCTAATTCAACCAAATAACTCTAATATTTAGTCAATTTTTCACGTACAGCTTCAAATAGTTCCTCTTAAACTATTACTATTTAGGTTATAGATTGTGGTTGCACAAACCATGTGACTTACAATTTAAATTTTTAAATACTACAAGCCTTATTATGGTCTACCGATAAAACTACCAAATGGTGATAATGTTTCTATATCTCAAATCAAATCATGTAAGCTCACCAAATATATAACATTAAAAGATATTCTTTGTGTTCCTTCCTTTAAATTTAGTTTGTTATCTATTAGTAAAATCACTAGGAATCTTAAAGTGTATAGTTCTTTCCTAACTATTGCATATTTTAAGACCTATAAATGAAGAAAGTGATTGGCATCGGTAAAGAACATAAGGGACTCTATCATCTTGATAAGAAGCCTTTGGTTGGACCCCTAAGTTCGAGATAGCAAAATCATGCGGGCATTGGTGAGCCTTAACCAATGTTCAACACATGGAACAACAAAACAATGCAAAGGACTTGCGAGGAGGCAAGGACAAAATGGGCAATGTCAAGTGTTGGCATGTATTGGTGCACATTGGTGAAAATCTTCGATGAGACGCTAGATTCAGATGTGAAACCAAAAGAAGGCTTAAAATGGACATCGGGTGGAAGGTTAGCTAGATCACACGCATGACAGGAATATGCAAGAGTTCCAAGGTAATTTAGCAAGTAGATCAAGCATGGTGTGGGTTTTGGGAGAGTTTTGGACCTTATATGAGCTGACTTGACTAAGGCTAAGTTCTTGATGGACAAAGGACTTAGTGTGTGTTCAAGTGGACGGACTATAGCTAATAGAGTTGGCATGGGTAAGCATTAGAAAGACCAGTGTGTAATTGACTTTGATGACTCATTATCAATGGATAGAGATGAGGAGATCTTAAATGATGTAGTAGATAAGATCACAGTGGATGGACATCAGCTTTAAGAGATAAAGATCATATGGAAGTATCATCTAAAGATAGAGGAGATCTTAGTAGATATGAATAATCATTCCTAGATAATGTAATAATAAGTTGAGCGAAGATTCTATTTGATCAATATAACAAGTTGTATATATTTAGGTTCTATGAATAAGAAAATTAGATCAATTTTTCTCATTTGAATAATAATTTCCTTCTTCCATGTCTGGTCAATATGCACTTCCACTGATGATAAAATTTAAATGTCCTGGACTATAAACATTGTTATATCTGAATTTTATGTAATGTGTAGTATGATAGTTCTTATAGCATAGTAATGATTTATATGTTAGTTAAATGCATGCAGAGTAATGATTTATATGTTAGTTAAATGCATGCAGAGCTGATGTATCATAAGTATCATTTTCTATATTTACTTCTTATATTTTGAAACTTAATAATGTAACATTTTTGTTGTAAAGCATTACAAGTATAGTCTTGAAATTTTTTATCATATTATGAAACATATGACTAATTGCTTGAAATTTGGATGAGTTTTTTATGAACTACAACCTAGTTGGTCTATTATTGCTAATCTCAAAACTGGAAGTTATGCCAAACTTAGCTATTAGCCTTCTCTGTTGGCTCTTACACTTTCACAACAGCATAAGGGACTTTTAAGGACAAAAAATTTTATCGTTAAAATTCATTAGCAACAATTTATATCCATCGCCAAATCATCACCAAATCCCCACAGGAAAAAAACTATAAGCGACATTTTCACCAAGTCGTCACTAATTGTTATCTTCTACAAGTAGTTTTTGTAGTGAAAAAGTATAGGTGATGTTTTCCTAAATTGTTGCCAATAAATTTTTTCTTCGCTTCGTTTTTGTCACTAAAACTTATTAGATACGTTTTCAAAATCATAGCTAATACCTTTTAGTTACGAAAACAAAGCATAGGCAAAAGTGATTACCGACATTTTTAAAAACATAGCCAAATATTTTTTGCTACGTTTTAAAAAATGTAGCTAAACAAAAATATTTTGCGACATTTTGAAATTTTTAAAATACATTTTGAAAATGTAACTAAAAACATTTGGCAACATTTTGAAATTTTTAATATACATTATTTTTAGTATTCATTATAAATAAATATTATATCATGTAAATTATAATTACTGGTGACATTTTTAATCAATATTATTGTATATAATATTTAGATTTTTGTTGTATAATTTATTATGAAAAATATAATAAAAATTGAAAATTATAAGAATTGTATTTAAAAAATAAAATATCATTAAATTTTATCATGTACAAGATGTTAATTACAATTTCAAACATACTTATATACAAAATAAAAAATAAAAATATTAGTTTAGTGACTAAGACTCTTTTTTATCTTCACTGCTTACATAATTTAGGCTATGTAAATTTTTGACCAACTTTTCATGCTTGGCTGACTTTTTTCATTACATTCTAATTTAGCATTAAACAACTGGTTGTTCTCTTCAAGACATTGAACATATGGTGGTCTTCATGAGGATGAAGCAGTTGGCTTAGGCCCAAACTTAAGACCTTTGATGTAGCGAGATCATGTACTAAGCACCTTGTTGCAAATGTCATCTGCATTTGGCTCATTTCCGTCAGATATTGATGTTTTCAACAACTCATCTTATTCTAAAATTTAAAAAAAAATTAATATTTAATTCAAATATTATTAGTTAGTGCTGCATAAATAAATAAACTTAAATTTTAAACAAATTTTTATACTTATATAATTATTGTGCGCTTCTTCAGAACATATAGCCTTCACTTTCTTTACAGTGTGTCAATTTGTAGTGTGTGATCCTATCACACTGTTGTCCAAGTAGTTCCTTCTGACTTTGTTTTATGAAAAAATAAATAACACAATAAATAATATTATATCTATTGATAAATTATAACTTGTAAATAAAGAACTTACATATTCATTTCGTAGAACAACAAATGATTTGGAGCCTTGGTAGTGAGGATTTTTCATTTTTTTTCGTTAACCTTTGCTTTCCCACACTTTTCCTAAATAAATAAAAGAAATAGTTATTAAATTGTGTATCAAGATTAATGGAAGCAAATGTGAAGAGAAAGAAAACAAACCTTAACATTGACAGAAGCCCAATAATCACACATATTGCTCTAATTTTTTGAACATCAACTCAGAAACATATCTCCTTGCCTCCTTAACCGATGGAAAAGATTTGTAATATTGAAGTAGTTGATAACAACAATCCCTGGTAGGGATGGCAATGGGCCAGGTCGGGCCTAAACCACAAGGCCTGTGACCCAAAGGATCGTGGGTCATTGAGCCTGTGGCTTGGCCCTAGCCTGACGAGCTATGGGTTGGTTATGCCGACTTCTTTAAAAAAATAATAATAATAATAATGTCATTTTGTACCTTCCCCCCCCCGCGGCCCTGCCTATTGCCATCCCTACCAGGGATCGTCGTTATCAACTACATCAATATCACAAATTCCTTCGAATGAGGAGGCAAGGAGACATGTTTTTGAAGTCGGGCTGAGTCGAACCGGGCCGAGCAGGTGAGACCACATTTGCCATCCTTATTCCCTAGTCCTTTGTTTCAATAGTAAAATCACATAATTTGAAACATCAGGATTATTGATATCGACGATATTGAGCTTCATCTGTGAATAATAAATAAAAGTGAAATTAATCTTTAAATAAGCAAAACAATATTATATATAGTTAAATAAATTAAAAATTTACTGATACTTTATCCAATGCATTCTTTAGCAAGTTGTCTTCCTTTAACTGCTTGGCATGCTTAAGATAAGATAGCTTAATTCTAGCAATTACCCCCAACTTACTATAAAATTTTACTAATCCCTCAGTTTTAGTTGAGGTAGATGGTGGTTGTTGTTGACTGGGTTAATTGGTGGATGAAGTCAATTGTTGTTGTTGGCTAGGATTTGATTGATATGGTTGTTGTGGGGGAGGAACAATTTTGATACTTGCCACCTTCTTCCCTCTGTTTCTACCAAGTGCCATTATATTAGATATCTATAACTCAAACAACAACAATACGTATAAGCATAACTCAAACATCAACAAGAATTAGAAGTTAGAGATATGTCATTACAAAATGTAAACAACATTAGACTTAGAAGTAAACAATTAGGTTTTGCTATTTCAAAGATGCTCCATTCTTTTAGGGCTTGTATAACTAGTTTATTTAATTTTTTACATTCCATATTTGTGTTTAGATAGGGATTGATTGTCTTTCAATGTTATAGTTAGGTATATCTTGGTTGTTATTTCCTTTTAGGATATTAGCTTTTAAGGTTTTGATGTATGTAGGGTTTTGACCTATAGAAGGCTATGTTATTTTTTCACCTTTGAGCCTAAATTTTTTATCTCTTTATAACATTCATCAGATTATCAGAACAATATGTTCATAATACATTTCAAACAATCTATGCATAGACAACAAATACAACATTTAACAAACATTTGATCTTTTACAAATTGCATGAAACTTTTAACTCCTTCTAAGTATTCAGTGGACAATTTCTAATGAGACATCCAACTTTTGTCCATCTAGCTATACAATTAAAATTAAATAACTTAATTACTAAACGCAACCCTCATTCTATATAATATAATGATAAATCAATAAAAGTTACTAGTTCTCGATTAATCTATACAAGTTCTTATACTAAGTTTGAATTCAAACAAACACTATGGTACGTGGCATTGTTAAACCACATGAATCGAGAAAAGGTCTTCTCGTTATAACTCCTAGGTTTGTGGAATATTTCACCAATAAGCATTATAGGAGCTGCATCACAAGTTTCTAACCTATATACAATCCTAGGGGTTTCTTACGCCTCAAACCATATATAATTATACATGAATTTCTTATATTACTAGTTCTCGATTAATCAATACAAGTTCATATACTAAGTTTGAGTTCAAACAAACATTATAGTACGTAGGGATGTCAATAGGTTAGGTCGGGCTTGACAGCCAAACCATTAGGTTGGGCGGCTGGTGGACAATGGGCCAGAGCTGGCAGGCTTAACCCATCTTTAATATTTTTATTAAAAAATGAAAAACGACGTCATTTTTGTCGTTCTGGTCAAGTCACAAATTGGGTTGTTTCAATCTGTGTTCGACCTAACCTTAGCCCGTGACTCGATCGAGTCAAACAATTTGCTAGTGTACCTGGGCCAAAATTGACATTTCTAATGGTACATGGCATTGTTAGGCCACATGAATCGACAAAGGATCTTCTCGTTGTGATTCCTAGACTCATAGAATATTTTACCAATAAGTCTCATAAGAGTTGCAATGTGGGTTTCCAGCTTATATACTAACCTAGGGGTTTATTATGCCTCTAATCATCTATAATTATAGTGAATTTCTTATGTTACTAGTTCTCCATTGATCAGTATAGGTTTATACATTAAGTTTGAATTCAAACAAATACTATGGTATGTGGAATTGTTAGACCACATGAATCGAGAAAGGGTCTTCTTGCCGTGACTCCTAGGCTCATAGAATATTTCACCGATAAGCCTCATTGGAGCTACATCATTGGTTTTCAACCTATATACCATACTAAGGGTTTATTATGCCTTAGATCATCCATAATTATATGTGAATTTCTTATGTTAATAATTCTCGATTAATCAATACAAGTTCATATACAAAACCCAGGTTCTCCTTCCATTCACACAAATTCTTCTCTATTAAAGTAGAAGATAAAATTAAACAAAAGTTTGACAACTTACTTAGACGAATGGACAATCAGAGACAACAAACAACGAACGATGAAAGTTAGTGAATTGATTATGAAATTGGCCCTAGTTTGAGTTAATTAAGCCATAAAAAGAAATAAAGAACCTTAAACCAAAATGCGTTTCACACAAGTTCTTTGAAAAACCAAATAATTCAAAAAACCAAATTGCAGTTAACCAAGTCTCACCAATATCTATCAAAATAGTCCAAAATATCCCTAATAGACATTTCATTGAACACTTTATATGCAAACCGAATTCATCCCTAACTAGTAACAAGCCACTGTATTTTTCCATTATTCACCAACATAACACATTAAAACAAAAAATGAATCACCAAAGTAAAAAAAATGCAGAATGTTCAAACTACATCAACAATAAACATTTAACAACAATAATGAAAGTAGAAAAAATAAACGTAAGAGCAAAACATGAATGACTAACCTTGATGGATGATTAATCAAAGATGTTAGACGGTGGAAGAACAGTTGAAGAAGACAAATGACAACAATTAAAGAAGAAAACCCAGGAAATAATAAAGAACAGGAAATGAGTAGGTGGGGAGGGCTTCAACTGTAAGGTTTAAGTTATAAGGAAAACAACATCGTTTGCTGTTAAAACAAATGACATCGTTTTCATTTGATTTAAAACATTGAATATGAAACCCCCAACAATGACGTTTCTAGTAATTTTAAACGTTACAGCCGAAGACAACAACGACGTCATTTGTTGTTCACAATTGGCTACGATTTAATAAAATGTCACCAAAGGTTTACTAATTATTGACGATTTATGGTAATCGTTGCCAACATAGATGCCCTTTAGCGACAATATTGTGTAATCGTTGCTAAATGGACATATTTCTTTTCATATTTATGATAATTGTTTATAGAAAATTTTTTATTATATCATTTATATAAAATAACATATAATTTATATATAATAAATAGAGTTTTGTGACAAAAATAAAATGTTCAAATCATATATTTTAAAAGAGATTAATAAAAATTATAAATTAATGTAATATAAATTAATTTTGTGTTTTTAGTTTTATAAATTGGAAAAAATGACATTTTTGTTAACTAAATTTATTTTTAGAGTTAAAATCATTATCCATAATATTAAATTTGATTTTTAAGAATATGAAATTAATATGTAATATTCATTTTTATTTTTACTATGTTACAGTTATTTTTAATTATATTGTAATAAATATAATTATATATGGTAATTAATATAATGTTATATGAATGTATAGATAATAATTGTAACTAGATAATGATTTATGAATGCATAGGTAATAGACAAACTTTCTCATATCTTACTTATGTTATTTATTAGTCTATTTAATCATAATTCTGTATTCATTATATATAAATTTGGTATTGTTATAAAAATTTATATATTCTATATAATTTTGTCGCCAAAGGTCAAGTCAAATGGTAATGGGCCACCATTTGGCAACGATTTAGATATTTCTTCCAAATTCATCAAACATGGCATCGTTTTACGTAACAAAAATCAAAGTCGTTTTGCTTAACAACAAACGATGTTGTTTTATTTAACTTAGTAAAAAACGATATCATTTTGCTTTTGTACTAGGTTATTAACAAGAAAATGAAACTCTCTTTGTTTTTGTGTTAGTCTTTGTGTTTCCGAAGAAGCGTTGACTCCTCTGTGGTTGTTATCTCCTGTGTTGTGGTCGTCACCGTCAAATGAGGGTCGTGTCCTATGATGATACCTTCTTCTTTACTTTTTTCAAGAACCCTCTTTTTTTGTGCTCTATTTTTCCACTACGCTTTGGAGTTTATGTAGGTTTTGTGTTCTTCTTATATGTTTGTGTTTAAAAGATGATCAATTGTGTTTTTGTGTTGGTTAAATATAGGTTGACATTTTTTTCCCACCTTCAATGCTTCTTTGAGGAAAGCCTACTAACTATTTGATGAAAGGTCTGTGAGAGTATCTAACTTATGGAATGGATGTTTATGTACTTCTTTCTATTTTCAACATTTTGTCAATTCTCTTCTCCTATCTTCTTCCTCTTTCTTTCTCTCTCTATATCTCTCTCTCAACATTCTCCATGTATGCTTCTTCTCTTATCTTGTTCGTAAGTTTGTTATTATGTATGTAATTTAAGCTCTTGTATTACATGTCTAATATACAAAAGCTTTTCCTAATGATTCGCAGATCGGATCAATTATATCTTCAACAAGAGAATTTGTTCAAATCTAATGTTGCACTTGAGCTATATTGTTTTTTATCATAATAAATAACAAGTTGCTGAGGAGAAGGTTGTTTTTACCATCATTAAAAAGGAATGACATTTTATGTTTATTACTAGGATTTGTATGGTAAAGTTCCATTCAATTTTGGATCAGTTCATTTCACCCCTGAGAATTTATGGGATTTGATTACCAAAAGAATTGAATTAAACATAATGAATTTTATGCTAAATAGACTTTTCAGAATAAAACTATTAACATTAATTTATCACAAAATGTCTACGTGGCGACTATTTTTTGATGGTGAAAATGAGCTCCGCTGAGAGGAATGTGGCAAAATTCTCCCTGATGAAGAACAAATCGATGAATAACAAATCTCCTCATCAAAGTCTAATCATGATTTGCCTTCAATGGTGGATCTTCTTCCTTAAGGTTCTTACTATCATCTGAATTACCTCTCTTCCTTAATTATCTATATCTCATTTTTTGTTAGGAAGCTATCAAATGAATGTTTGAATGTATATACTCTTTGTTGTGTACAGCTTCCTCAAATCTTCAAGAAAACATAGATGAAAATGGAGGTGGTGGCTGTAACATCCCGTTACCCATGTTCAGGTTATAATAGTAAATATGAGAGATTATTGAGAAATTAAAAAATGTATTTCATGCTCATGCATAATATGACTGCTCATACTCGTGAATATTGAATTTTTGCACATGAAAATAATTGTACATGCATTCATAGACATTCTAGGTATAATTGATTTATAATTGAATTGTGAATG
>JAOTAY010020077.1:0-13520 GCA_025629805.1 Erythroxylum baracoense
AATGAGAGTAGTTGAGAAGGATAATGGATTGCATTAAATAAGATAGACGCAAAGGAAAAATACAGAGGATGAATATCTTCTATGATGACGTCATAACACAGAGGCTAGGAAAATTTACAAGTATAAGTATCCTCTGCGATGACGTCAGAACACAGAGGCAAGGAGGACTGAAGCGTATAAGTATCGTCTGTGATGACGTCAGAACACAGAGGCAAGGAGGATTGAAGAGTATAAGTATCCTCTGTGCTAACGTCAGAACATAGAGGAAAGGATGGGTAGGGTAACACATAGAAGATAGAACATAGAGGATAGGATCATTTGTGCTACTATTTACAGAGTAGCGTCTGTGTTACACAAGGCTTCGTCTGTGTCACTGTTCACAGACTTCGTTTGTGCTACTGTACACAGAGTAGCGTTTACGTTATACAAGACTTCGTCTGTGTTACTGTTCACAGAGTAGCGTCTGTGTTACACAAGGCTTCATCTGTGTCACTGTTCACAGACTTCGTCTGTGCTACTGTACACAGAGTAGCCTTTGTGTTATACAAGACTTCGTCTATGTTACTGTTCACAGACTTCGTCTGTGATACTGTTCACAGAGTAGCGTCTGTGTTACACAAGACTTCGTCTGTGTTACTGTTCACAAAGTAGAGTATGTGTTACGCAAGACTTCGTCTGTGCTACTGTTCACAGACTTCAGACGATAAGGGGTCTGACATTTGTATTTTGGTTTAAGTTGATGTGTAATCTGTTTTGTAATAACTCTGATGGTATTTCTAAAATGGATTCAATGAAATTGAATTCTGTGGTATGATTCTGTTATTTTTAAAGGTTTGGATAATGAAATATGTATGTGCATGTTTTGCTTGACGTATTTGCCAACTGGTATCAGTTTTAGAATAGCACGTAAGAGTGGGAAGGATTGCATGTGAAAAACACAGACGAAAGGAATCGTCTGTGACGACGTCACAATACAGAGGCAAGGAAAAATATAGAGGAAGAGTTTCATCTGTGCTGACGTTAGAACAAAGAGGCAAGGAGGAATAGAAATGAGAAGTATCGTCTATACTGACGTCAGAGCACAGAGGCAAGGAAAAATACGAAGGAGAAGTATCGTCTGTGCTGACGTCAGAACATAGAGGCAAGGAAAAATATAAAGCAGAAGTATCATCTGCGCTGACGTCAGAACACAGAGGCAAGAAGGATTAGTAAGGAGAAGTATCCTCTGTGCTAACATCAGAATAGAGAGAAAAGGATGAATCAAGAGTAAAAGTATCTTATGTGATGACGTAAGAACACAGAGGATACGTCATCACACAGAAGATAGAACACAGAGGATAGACCACAGACGATAAATGGTCAACCCAGAAGATAAAAGTCAACTACAGAGGATAGAACACAGAGGATAGATCATAGTCCAAGGATTATAAGAAGGAGTTAAGAAGTTATATGAGTTGAAGAATATCGTCTGTATTACTGTACACAGATTCGTCTGTGTTACTATTCACAGACTTCCTCTGTGTTACTGTTCACAGACTTCCTCTGTTTTACTGTTCACAAGGATTCGTCTGTGTTACTGTTCACGAGTATCGTCTGTGTTACTGTTCACAGACTTTCTCTGTGTTACTATTCACAATATCGTCTAGGTTACTGTTCATGGTTATCTTCTGTCCCATTTTTAACCATTCAAACGTTAAACTTGGCCTTGGGAGTCTTCATAAAAGTTGTAACTCTTGAAATTCTTTTTCAAACTATCTAAAGAAACCCTAAATTGGATGCCTACAGAAAAAGTTATGCTAATAGCCCCGAAGCATGTACATATGTAAAGTGTGGACTCACTAACGCTGTTTCTTATGGTATTCAGGTTGAAATAGATAAATGGACTAGTCGACTATTCGAAGAGCAGAGCTAAGCTTAAAAAGGGAGTTTTGAACGCAAGTATGGGTGATGAATGTGTGTTATAAGTATGCGACATCTTTTGGTATCAGAGAAAAGAGGATGAACAGATAATGGTCAAGGTGTTCTCTATTGGTAAAAGCTCACATATTATGATATTCTGCATGAAAGTTGGGGTCTGAAAATGGGTTCCTGACACTTGTGGTATCAGAGCAAGCTTACATTTATGATATTCCGGATAGTCGGGCTCTGGAAGCGGGGTCCGACAGTGAATGAGATGAATTAATTGTACTTAATGTGATTGTTAAATGTATTTCCAATGTGAAAGTACATTTGCATCTGAATGAGAGTGTGAATTCTTAACTATAATGTTGAATGCCGGACTTAGGTCCGATGACTCTAAAATTTTGTTTGAGCTTTCATATAATATTATGATATATGAGGTATTCAGAATGTATTGCATTTCATAAAATGCATGCTCAGATAAAGGCGTTGTGACTTGAGCTGCGATTATGAAGCGCTTCCACGTAGAGCTTTGCTCTGTGATTTTTTTTCTGATTTGGCACGTAGAGCTAAGCTCTGTGATTCTATCTTATTGAGCCCTATGGGCCAATACTTGTATAAGTCTGTGATAGGCACTCGGTCACAACAATAAGAAAGAAAGTGAGTCTCATGTGCATTGCTAATGTAAGATCTAAATGATTATAAAGTGTTAAATGTACAATTTGGCATGATTGATTAAGTGTATGTGATCCAACGTGATTATGTGATATGTGACTGGGTGAGCTAATGATGATGGTCACTCATTGAGTTTGCAAAACTCACCCAAAATTTGCAATTATTTTTCAGGATCTGAAGAATACCCCGTTAGACCAACGGGAGTATACCTACAGTATACAAGTGAAGGATAGAGGTCGGGATCAGTTCGCGTTTACATTGCATGTCCTTAATTTGTATTGAATTGTTTCTTCCGCACTTTCTGTATAAATTTGTATTCCAAAACAACTAAAGTGGTTTTGTATTTGTAAAAAAGGACCTAAATGGTTATTGAAATTTTTGATGATTGTATTGTGTTGATTGAAAATGGTTATGAAACAAAGTGGGCCGATTTGGTTAGGGATTTCTACACTTTATGTTTGTGGTTTAAAACAAAAGAAATTTTTTATACCAATTTCTGAGTGATTGAGTTCTCTAGCACACCACTCTCACAAGGCACGAGCTTGGACATCACCCATCGATGTCGGGTTCGAGTCTTGCGGGATTGGGGTGCTACACTAATATGCCATTCTCATAGGGTATGTTCTCGAATATCCTCTGGATGTTCAGTATAAGCTTTGTGGAAGTGGTATGTTACATCTTACGTCTCAAAACTGCTGCAAAAATCAGCTCTCTTAACTTACCTCTGCTCACATCCTTTTATAGTAAAATTATGTTTCCTCGAGATATACACGATCACTTACATGAATGCGTGAGAGACCAAGAATAATTAATAATGTAATATAACACTCCCATAGAGCATATGCCTGAACATACCAGAGGATATTCGAAAACATACTCTATAAAAATGGTACATTAGGACAATCAAACTAACTTATAAAGGCATCAAACATATAATAAGCATTCTAAGTGTTCAATTCTTCCCATTTCATTCACAAACATAAAAGTCACATGTGTCATTACAATTCAGAATCCATATATATATTACACCACATTTTTATGAGTTCAATCTCAGTACCGAAAATATAACATGAAATGGGATGCTAATACATAAGACTCTAGCTAGACTTCTCAGATTCAATTGATCAGACATTTGAGCCATAATTGTCCCTAAAATGTAAGTACTAGACTTATACTCTATATCACCTTAGTAGCTAAAAGTCCCTTAAACCTGAAAAAAATAACATTGCAATTTTGTTGAGTTTGCGAACTCAGTGAGCGAACCATCACCGATGTATTCACTGAAGTCAGATTACAAAAACAAGTCTATCAAAGTTATTGTACTTCCACAAGCATATCATGTAAGTAAACATTGCATATCACAACACATCATCCATTAACTTCAACTGTAATTCACTATTTTAAAACAATTCAATAATTCATTTTAATTCAATCATTTGATACATGTAGGGATGTATATGCAAATGCACACGTGTTTCCATTTTCATTTTTGTTTTGATGTTACCAAATGCCTATCAACCCAATTTACTGTCCTGTATCCATTGTGGATACTGAGATCATTACTAGCCCATATCCATTGTGGACAATGACTTCATGTTATCTGAGCTTGAGGCTCTTTTTCATAATCTTAAGCTCAAAGCTCTTTTCTCCACATTGATCACTTTTTCACAACTCCTTTATCTGATTATACATTTTAATGTGATGGGATGAATCAATTTATATGCTGTGTTTTCATTTCATTTCATTTTTTGTACTCATGCCACATATACCAAACTCCTCATATCTAAGTCCAGCATTTATCAATCAGTTATACACACGTTCCATATTAACATACAATTCATATAGTAACATATAAAATAAGTTTACACATTTAAGTTTACTTACAATATGCTCCAAAAATGCTATTGCCTTGATGTTTCAGCAATGTCTAGATATTGACGATCACCTTGCACATCTATCGTCATACAATACACACATAGTTCACAAATCACTAATTTGTTTAATCATATCAATATACAATCATACACATGTATATATTTCATATTTCAATGCATGCTTAATTGAATTTCCAGGTATGTATTCTTAGACAAATATCTTGACCATTCAAACATTATAGCTTGTATACAACTAGTTTGCAATTAGGTTTATACCTTAAGTAAGCTTGATTTACTTCAATTCATCATACATTCACCAAACTTTCCTAGCAATATAAATTCATACAATTTCCCAATTCTCATTCAAAATGACCTCTTGTTCTTTAATGTTCATTCATTCATGCCTAATACACATTACTCATATCCTTAAGATCATGTTTACATTCATATAGACACCTTTATTCCTTTATCACATCATAATTTCCATATTTGGTTACATTGAAACAAAAATAGTACATTCTTTAAGTTATGACATCAATTAACAACCTAAATTTATAAAGCTTTTACCAATTAATCAAACAACAATTTAGGTTCATTAGCCTTAATCAAGCTCAAATACACCAATTTAGAGTGACATTTCCTTAGTTGGGCCAACAAGTACACAAGGCTGAAATTAATAATCCAAAACTAAGCCCACGATTATGGGGGACGATACCACGATCATGATAGAAGCTAGTGCAACAGGTCACGATCTTGCATTGAGGGCCATGATCGTGCACAATCTTTCTTGACTTAATTTTACACAAATTTCACATACTTAGAGACATCATTACCACTTGAATTTTTCCAGAATTTATTTCCTTTAAAGCTACTCCATTTCACACTAGTCTAGCTTCCATAATCGTTACATTATATCCCACAAATCTACTCATTTGTCTCATTACCATTCACTTTATACCATCTTACATATAGTCCTAATTTTTCCAAATTTGAAAACACTTCAATAACACCTATCTTTAGCATGAATTCGTCATCAATTATACTTCAAATCCTAACTTAAATCATCCATATAACAGCCTATAAACTGTTGGTTTCATGCATTCAAAAACAAAATAGAAAAGTAACAAATTCATCCATTATTTTCTAGCACAACTTCAACATCAACACTGCATCAATCCATCCCTAATTAGTAATCATAAAATTCTTCTAACACATGCCATAATAAATAAGTACTTCACTTACTCATTCAACTCAAATGATACTTCAATGTATCAAGCCTACTTTGCCTCACATGCATGCAAGATCATCTTAGGAATAAGGTGGGAGTAGGATGGTGTCAGCAAAGACAAGAAGATAACAATAAATACAATAATTTTCTACTTCTATAACTATTTTTGTGAAGGATTTTTTCATGAATTTTAGTGTGGCAATTGAACAGAATTTAGGCAAAAACACAGAAATGTAAGGGAGAAGTAAGTTTTGGCAGTGAGAGGAAGAAGAAGGAGAGAGTTTTAGCAGAAAACAACAAGTGAAGAGACTCTACCATGTGTGTGCTTGTGGTGTGAGTGGAGGATGAGTTTAAGGACACTTGTAAAATTTCTAGGCCAGCTACATATCCTCTCTTTAGGCTACCAAATGTCACTTAGTTCCTAGGCCATTTGTCACTTAATTCTACTCCCATATGTCACTCAATTTATAGGGTTATTCATCCTAAATTTTCACTTGTCAACTTGTCTTGTTGTTTGAAATTTTTCCTAGTCTAAATGTACTTTTTAATCCATCAATTCTTTTTATTGGTAAATTAAAGTACAAAACGTTAGAAATGCACAATCATGCTTATTTTGAAACTTTCATACCCTGAAACATGTCAATTGAGTGAAATTTTTCTAAATCAAATTTTGTGTGTGTATACTCATATTATGCTTGTGAATGAAATCATAAAATCATATCCTAAGTGCACCAAATTCATTCTAATATGATGTAATTCATGTGACTAACATATCCTAAGTGCACCAAATTCATTATAATATGATGTAATTCATGTGACTAAGTAACCTAATACTCTAACTCTCAATTATTTTGGAAACCAACTATTATAAATTACACCTTAATTTGTGATTTTAAACTAGTACAGAGACTTACATGAGCAATATACACTGTTGTGTATCTCAGTATACATGAGTGTGGAACTCCACATAACTAGAAATCAATTTGTTCAATCTTCACATGTTTACAAAGGCTTCATATAGATCCTTTGTTGCTTCAAATATTTGTCTTATGTCACGATTTCATCTGAATTCTTCTCCTTTTGGTCCATAAAGTTAATTACAACCTATAAATGCACTTAAAGCGAATTAAGAATCAAACATACATCAAAGAAAAATCCATAAAATATGGGTGTATAATTATAGTTAAATATGCATTTATGAATTATAGTGATATATGATAGGGAAAAGATTGATATTCTTAGCTCTTACCTCATGGATCATTTAAGATGGAGTAGCATCATATGGCTTTACATATATCCTTCATCTATGTATTCAACCTCTCATTCCAAAGGACTACTTTCTAGTCTAATTCAAGGGATTTCTCCCATTCTATAAATTCTCCTTAGATCATCCTAGGGGATTTAAACATTATAATGCACTTAACAACAAAAGTAGAAGGTAAGTCCTGTCTTAGGAACTACTGTAAGGATTTAAGGGATTACGTAACAGACATCCAGGTTTGGAACCTAAACATGAGTAAAAACTTCTTTACTTAATGCAATAACCAAAAAAGGACATAGTTCTTAAGGAAAAAACTATATAAGGCTTTAGTTAACCTAGATTGGTTCCAAGCTCTTTTGAATAACAAAGCCATATTCCTCAATCCTTTGATTTTTGATCATTCACCTATCATTTTCTATCTCTCTAATTCTACTATCATTCTAGTGTTTCCTATTAGGTTTAATAATTTCTTATTCAATATAGAGAACTTTGAAGAGTCCATTTCAAAGGGCTTAAGTATCAATGTCTAAGGTTACAAGTGATTTGTTTATATTAGAGAACTTAATAGTTTCAAGAAGGAAATTAAGATTTCAATTGAGATAAAATGGGAAATATTCATTAGTTATTAAGAAATGCCAAGGAGGAGCTTAATAAATCTCAATCTATCTTATATTTAAATCTAGGCAATCTAGACCTCCAAGTTAGAGAGAAGACTATGCTACAAAACTATCTTCAAACTCTCAAGGTTGGTCACTTTCTTATGAAGCAAAGATCAAGAATAGTTTGAGTTAGATATAGGGATAAGAATTCCTCTTTTTCCTATAAAATAATCATTTCTTAAAGACCATAAAGTAGAATTGAATTTATGAAGAAAGATTTTAATTTTTAACCTCCCAAAAAGATATCCTAAAGGAAGTTATTACTTTCATTTCAAATACCTTAGGATCTCCAATCTCAGGAAGCTCCTCAGTCCATCTTATAAGTGATATTATCCAAGATTATATCATTAATGAGAAATTGGAGTAACTTTTTAAACCTTTCTTAGAAAATGATGCGGAGAAATCCATTTATTCTCACAATGCTCATAGGTCTAAACTTAAATGGATGGAATGTAAAGTTATTTCATAAAACATAGCCTCACATAAAAAGGTTAGTATTAGATATTGTCCTATACATTTTTTAAGGAAAGAAAAAGAGGGAGTTGGATAGAACATTCATATGTCTCATCCCAAAAGGCAAAGAGCAAAATACCTTGAAAGACTACTAACTTATAGCATACTATAACAAAATTTATAAGGTCATTCTATGTTATTGGCTAACGTATTAAAACAAATCTATATAACTCATGAAGATGCTTTAAAAATTTCATTCATTACTAGAAGATAAACAGGTGACAATATTTGAATTAAACAAGATCCTTTCAAGATCTATTGAAAGAAAAGAAATATATTCAAAATTGTGCCCTTAATATCTTCTTCCATAAAGCCTTTGATTCCTTATGATAGGGTTTCATTTTAAACACTCTCAAGGCTTATAGATTCCTATATATTTTTATAGATTAGATCAAACAATGCTTATCTATAGTTTCTTATAATATACTAATGAATGGAGAGCCTTCAAAACTTATTAAAAGTGCAAAGGGATTGAGACAAGGAAATCTATTATCTTCATATTTATTTTCTTTAAACATGGAGGTTTTGACTAGGTTGTTTAAGAGCATAGTTAAGAAGGATAGATTGTTTTAGTATCAATCCACGTGCAAGAAATTAAAAATCAACAGCTTAACTTTTATAGATGATTTATTCCTATTTTTTAAGGTAGATTCAGGCTTAATTTCCTCTCTGATGACTAGCGTGAATCTTTTTTAAAAATTATCTGGCTTGGTCATCAACAAGAAGAAGAGTGGTATGTAACTTTCCTCTAGTATTGGCCATTTAGGATTATAGTTCTCTTCTCTAACTAGATACACCACTTGAAGCTTTATCTAACCTACTTAGGCATTCATATATCTTTTATTGAGCCTTCTTTCTCTATAGCACTATAAAACTTTCATTAGTTGGTCATGCTCAATTTATAAATTTGTTCTAAAAAACCTATATGTTGGGCATCCCACATAATGTTTTCCTCAAGCATTGTTAAAATTATTGATATATTTTTAAAAATGTTTCTTTAGACATGTAACTTTATAAAGGATTAATTGGCTAAACTTAATTAGTCAAAGATTGTACTCCAAAAACTGAAGGTGGTTTGGGTGTTCTACCTCTAAAAATTACCAATAAAGTCTAATTGATTAAGAAGATATAGAGATTACTCTTGGATAAGAAAGGTTTATAAATTAAATAGGTGCATGTATATTATATAAAGGATGAGAACTTTTAGAGCATACCATCAAAATATAACTTGTCATAGACCATGAAACACATTCTCAATCTTAAAGAAAATGTTGTACTGGAATTTATGTACAAGATAGGTAATGGCACTAATTCTTCATTTTGCTTTGATAATTGGTGTCCAAAATGTCCTCTAAAAAGAGTGGTTGAGCTCTCATAGTTGAAATCCATCTTTCCTCCTGAAGTAACAATCAGTGAGGTGTTGGCTAATTGAGCTTTTATGCTTAAATAGTTACCAGGTTCCTCCATAGCCACTCAGCTTTGCAACTTCAATTTAGACTTGAATACACATGATTCAATCTGGTGGAACGGATCCTTTTTAGAAGTATTCTTAAATGTGTCTTATAGAAATCTTCTAAGGCTGCCAATTATAAAGGTCATATGGTATGACCTATTTTAGATTAAACTTGATCTCTCTTAAGCGTCATTCATCATATGGATGGCAATCAAAGGTAGGTTAAACACTTTGCATAGGTTATCTAGAATCCTTTCCTTCCCAAATATATGTCGAATGTGCAACCAAAATCAATAATCCTTAAACCATCAACTCTTTAATTGTGAATTCTCTCACTATGTTTGGCATGATACCATTAAGCTTTACAATATGGGTAACCCTCCTGATGACTGGTTAGAAATCATTGATTGGTGTAACTAAAAGCAACATGATCATGAAGGTGACAAATGGGTCTTCAAAATATCCTTAAGCTACCTAGTGTATGGAATATAGGATGAGCATAACAAATTATTATTTACTAAGTAGTTGAGAAGCAAATAGGCTTTCTTTGATAAGCATATTAGAAATATTAAGATGCATATACTTTTGTACAGGGACAAGAACAAATGCAATTCCCTTAATAGTACTAATTTGAATCTTTTATAATTGTTTAGCCTTAACAATCAAGCTTATGTTTTACTTTAACTCTCATAGTTATACATAGTAAACCTTATATTCCTACTAACACCATTAAAGATAATTATTTTAAACCTTAATTCCCTCGTGTTATGTGTGATTATTGATTATATCGTAAATGTTTACTTAACTTTTGTATTCAGATGATCATTGATAGACCTAAAGCCTAAATAAATCAAGACTCCACAAAATAAGGTGTAGTTATAGTGATAAAACTAATACTAGCATTTTTGATAAGTAAGTATAGGAATGTTTAGCGAAAATTATAATTTTCATATTTCAAATATGTAATTAAAATATTTCATAATTTGTTTAAATCTTATCTTGACCAAGTCTAGATGACAATCAATGAAGTTATGATCTTTTGGAGGTAAGAAATCACAAAAGGAAAATCCTAACATCAACAAATGGTAAAGGTAAAGTGGCTATAAATAGGACAGTAGTAAAAGAGGAAGATCATCTAATTTTTTCTATCTTTAATTTCCAAATTTGCACAAAAAATCTCTTTTCTTCTTTTCAATAAACATTAGTGTAGTTTCTCATCAATAGATGTTATTGGTAACTATGACCATTGCTGACCAACCTTCTTTATCTTGGTTAAAGGGATATAAAGAACCTAGAACTTTGTAGATCGAGAGATAATTGTGTCTTATTACTAAGTATTTTATTTATTCATATATTGATATGTATTTTATTTTTTATGATTATTTTTATTAAAAATTAATCATAAATTAGTTTATTAATTAAAATAATCAATTATTAGATTAAATATTGAATATGTAAAAGTGAAATTCATTCCCTTTTTATAGCGACCATGAGATTTTAATTTATTGCATCAGAAATCACTAACTTTTAGGAAGAGCATTCAACTAGATTAAATACAAGCAAGGACATTGTGTTATCTTATTTTGATGGCCTTTCTTTTCTTAAAGTTATTGTTTTAATTAAATTTTGGATCATTTATAAGATTGTTAAATAATAAGTGTTAATTGAATGCATTTTTTATTAACTAATCCTAATGAAAGATAAGTATCTAATACTGCATTGAATATGTGATTGATAAAATATTTTTTTGTAACAATGATCAACTATAGTTCCATAGGAAAAAGCGACTATAAACCAAGCTTTGTTTTATTGATAACTCTTTTTTGTTACTTGTAGAATTTAATTTTTTTTCTTCATCACAAAATTTCGTATCTTCACAACTCTAATTTTTTTCAAATATTTTTTATGTAATAGTTGATGAACTAAAATTCCTTATGGGAACAATCTCTACTTTCATATATTACATTTGTTTTTGTTGCAAGGATTTAGGATTTAATTGGGATGCGGACGATGGCAACACTAATCCCTTAGAGGTTTATAAGTTCATTTTCATTTTTCAAAAATGTATTTGTAATATTTAAGTTTTTGTATAACATGATATATTTTTAACCTTTCTATAATTTGAATAATTTCAATCAGAATAAACAAACACCAAATTAGTAAACTAAATCTAAATGACTATATATGAGAATAAATATAATTTTTAGAAAACATACTTATGAATCCAGTACTCGATCACAGTTTAATGGATTATATTGCCTTTATAGCTTTAGTTTTTATTTAAGTCATTAGCTATCTAAAACCATAAAGTAATGGGTCGTTTGATTTTCATTATAAATTTTGTTGTGATTTTTATTTTTATTCTTTTTTTAAAAGGAAAATTTTATTTAATTATTAAATCTATCTAGTTATAATTTTATTACTAATAAAAATATAATAAATAATAGTTAAAATATATTAATTTTTTGTTTTACAAATGAACAATTTTTACTTATTATGAAATATTTATTTATAAATTAGCTACTAATAAATATTATTATAAAATGAAAATAAATTATAGATGTTATTTATCATGTAATATCTATTTTAATTAAAAATTATAATATAGTAGACAAATTTTAATTAATTTTTATTAATATGAATAGTTACTACATATGATATCTCATTTTACTAATGTATATGATTTTAGGATATAAAATTTTATTATAGGATAAATTAAGTGATAAATATTATATTTTTATTTTCTATATAATAGCTACCGATAAATTATAAATTCACATCTATAATAGTTATTTTTTAAGATTTGACAGAATTTATTTTTTATGAATTCTCTATTCACTAAAACATATAAAAGCTTGAATTTCAAAAAGTAGAATTTTAGTCCCTAATGGCTCCAAAGAGGAACGGTGAATTGGGTATTATGAAATTTAAAAAATTTTATAACAATTTAACATCAATAAATACACACACACACATATATATGAATAATTGATTGCTAACATAAACCGACCAAACAATTGATTAATGATTTAAAGTGGATAGTGAAGAAAGAATGCAAATAGTTTTATAATAGTTCAACAAAAAACCATTGCTTAAGTCCACTCCCAATACTCTTTTTGGAATTCTACTTCAATTCTTCTTTCAAGGCAAAGAATAACCTTTGTACAATCTTCTCCACAAAGAGGAATCCGTTTATGTTCTTCTTCCAATTTAAGGAGGAACTTCAATCCCACTTAAATCACTCCTTTATTTATTATTTCAATTTCAATTTTCTAATAAAAATATATAATTTCACAAAAAAATTTTACAACTCAAAGTAACTCGTTTTATCACTTGACAATTCCAAAGAGTCTCATTCATACAAATATGATGCATTGATGCTTAAATGCTTGGAAAAACACTTGGAGATATGTATAAGATACATCAAAATGGTTCTTGATACTAAGACCAATGATAAAAGCATGTATTTATAGTGTTTTAGGACCCCTAATAGTTGTTAAAGATGAGAACTAGATCTTATAATGGCTATTTGTAGTGTACTGTTAACCAATATAGTATAATGTTCAACTAGTGTGCATTAAAAACATCAACTTCACTAGCTGTTAAAACATTGGTTAATTAATAGGCACATTACTTGACCAATATACAAACAAATGTTATAAAAAAAACTCATATTACATCAAATTTAATAAATTTAACTTATATTGGTGGACCATTACCTATACAAGTCAACTAATCAACTAAAAAGTAGGATTTTAGCAAATTTAAATGTTCAAAGGCAATTTTTTAAAAGCAATTATAATTTAAACACTTTCCAATATGTTCTATAAAGTTTGTTCGAAAGATCAAAAGAATTTTATATTAAAACCAAGTGCTTTAATTGTAACACCCCACTCCCGCTGAAACCGAACCCGATATCGACAGTGATACCCGGATCCGTGCCCCACGAGGGTGGCGT